>JAPYZE010003560.1:0-17164 GCA_030522805.1 Leptomastidea abnormis | reverse complement strand
TTTTATTAAAGAATTAATAATTACGTGTTAAGTGAATTTTAAAATATTAATCGACATGGATAATGCATTGAAAATTTTAAAGTATATTTAAATTTTTTCCCACTTATAATTGTACTTATAATTTAAAATATTACAATAAGTTAAATTAAAAATATGAATGACATTTCAAGTATTCGTGTGTCATCATCATTTCATAAATTAAATATTTTATAAATTAAAGAATTGAGGAATTTTGGATTCAAATTTATACACATTTATGTTACATATAAATTTTATTTATTTTTTTATAAACAAAAAAAAAAAAAAAAAAAAAAAAAAAATAAAAAAAAAACAAAAAAAAAAAAAAAAAAAAAAAAAAAAAAAAAAAAAAAAAAAAAAAAAAAAAAAAAAAAAACACGTGATCGACATCATGTAATTGAATAAAATTTTGAACAAGCAATCGTAACAGTCAACATATATACGAAAGCGTTCAATATTAACGTTAACTCTATCTATAAACTTTGAAGTATGACGGCGTGACGTGAGGCATAAATTAATTTTGAGTTTATGCGTGGCAGTCCCTCGCGAATTAAACTTATTACAAACCAAGAGTACACACGGAACCAATAGCGGAAAGGGTTTATCTATAAAAGGACTAATGTAGCTTCTATATATATAGATGAGAGAATACGTTCTCTGGAGGATCTAGTGAGGATAAGGGTTATACATATATACGCGTCGCTTTTCGATTTTCTAACTTTGACGTGGGCGCGTAGAACATATACCAACTTTGTCGATTGATTGAGCAGACTCGTGAATAATAATAATAATAATGATTAAATATTGGAGATCTAATAATGAGTTTATAAATTGTTTATTACAGTTTAACGTTTAACATATTTAGTGGTACATCTAAAATTAATGTATCTACAGTAAATTGTTTATTAGTTACAATTTTATCATCTATGTTTAAAACACAATTTATGAATCAAAAGTTTAACAATTATTTAAAAAAAAAAAAATATTTATCATATCATTGAATTAATACAAGTAAAAAAATATTAAAAAATTTGTATAAAATTACAAAGCACACATAAATTAAGAGGTAGAAGCTCTTTGCAGGTGACGACATTTATCTACCCATACCGTTTTGTTTCAGAATGTAGTTTTTCCTTTTTTTTTCTTCAACAAGTCAACGCTCGTGTTTGTGTGTATTTGTATACGTGCAAGAGACGAGAGCGTCTTTTATATACGTAACGTCGTCGGCTTGGATAATAATCATCACCCCCAGCTTGTGAACGCGGAAGTACCACAGCAGCAGCAGCAAGAGCAGCAGAAGTAGCAGCTTGAGAGAAGGTATAGCCAAAGAAGGACCCCCTTTTCTCTCTTCCTCTTTCTCTCTCTCGTGCGGGAGTAAGATTTAGAGAGGGTCCGCAATGTTCTTTTCTACATGTATGCTGCACACTCTCTCTCTCTCTCGGTAAGTACTCTCCTGCTGTAAATTCAAATAGCGCTTTGGCCGAAGGGCAGGATAACCAAAGGAGTATAAAGAGGGGGACCTATCGCAATTTTTGCTCCGTTAGCTTTGCCGTCTCTCTACGTTGTAGAGAGAGAAAAAAACAACATCTTCCTCTCTCCCTCTCTCTTGACTCGATGAGATTGCGAAATTTATACTCGCGCCAGAAGAGTAGAAGAAGAAGAAGAAGGAGAAGAAGAGCCGATTTATGTTTGTAAGCGGGCACCGGTTTTCTATGTTTATATTAGTGCTCGTCTTGATATGTGGCAACAACAGAAGTTTATTTATCGTATGTATCAAACGAGTTATGTACCCTGCTTCCGCATATACTTACTCTATACACACGGAGACTTTGTATATTAAAATTATATGAATTTATACAAATCATGAGATTATTAAGTATATACGTTACAATTTATATTAACATAATACAAAAAATATTTCTGCAAAATTGCTATCAAAAAGTCTACTTGAAAAAACTTTTTTAATCAAACTGTCTTCTAAGACAAACTAGTCATTCAGTTTGATCGGTTAGTAAACTTTTCTATTTTTTTTTTTTTTTTTTAAGAAAAAAAAAAGAGAAATATTACACAGAGTGAAAATAAAGTACAAATATACAGAGAGATCGCACATCAAAGAAAAGAAGAAAAGAAGATAAAGGTCAGCGACACATCAGCGGTACCGCGACCTGTAATAGTACTGTGCACCACGTTTTCTTTCTCTCTCTCTCTCTCTCTCTTTCTCTCTCTTGGTATACACGCTTCTTCGTCGCCAAGTGTCTAGCTTGCGCATAAACCTTTTTCCGAGATAAATGTCCCCGATAACTGCCTCCACCTCCTCCTTTTCCTATACCTCCCCATCTCTTTTCTCTATCATTCTTTTCTTCCTTTCTTCGCGGAAACGTCGAGTATAGACAACGGCTGTACCGTACCATGTGTGTATGTGTGTGTGTGCCTGTTGAATTTGCCTCTGATCCTTACCGTCTCTCTCTTTCTTTATTTTCGTTTAAAATTGTTTTCTCATTTTTCTTCTATTCTTGATCGAATAATGAAAGATGAGAATAGCGGTTTATCGAAGAAGAAAAAAAAAGAAAAGAAAAGGATTATTGGAGGTTTATATAAATCGTGTTTTAATTAACGGCACGTGACACAAAGCGTATTTCATTTACAAAATTTGCTGATACAAAATGCAAAGTGATCAGTTTGATTTTGTTTGTACTCGTATACACAATTCTATTTCTGATAGGTATAATCGCAGATATTATGATTTATTTATTTTCAAATATATATATTCCATTTCTATACATATTACTCCATATATGATGCTATTGCATTTTACCATTTTCAAATGATAATTCATTTTCCGGTGGGCGACGATCATAGTTGCGTATAACATTTACCGATCAGTGGCTTTAGCCTTTGAACATATAAAGGGGTGGTAAGGGAAGGAAGGGGGGACGGGGATGAGGGTAACGCACTTCGTTTCGTGTATATCTGTTACATCACGGTTAGGCAGAGAGAGGGCAGTTCCAGCATTAATACCGTCCAGATTGTATTATGCGGCTTTGATACATGTGCACATATATAGCTACACAGATACGGTATCGGATGTGCAGTCCACCGTTTTCGATTGCGTCTGCGGCGGGATTGATGATGCGCTATGAACATGGCAGAGAAATTCAACTGTGTGTTCTGGTATTACATCTTGATTGGAATTATGGGAATATATTATTGATTTATTTATTGATCATAAATACATTATTTTTTTTAATGATGTATTTATTATTGTGTTTTTTTGAATTACAACTGTTTTTTTGGATTGAAATTATTTTAAAATTAAAGTTTTTTTTTTAAACTTATTATTTGACATATTTCTAAAACGGTATTTTGTTATAAAAATAAATTTGTTTCGTCAAAATAAACATCGCGATACGTATTACGTGGATTAATGCATCTGGCACGTGTGCAAAATACCGTTTAATGATAATTATGTAAAAAACAAACGTATGATCAAAATGCATGAAATTTTATGAATTTTGTAATTAATTCATGTTAAAGTACTGTATCATTGTAAGTATACGTTAAGTACATATTTAAACAATATAATGTATGTTTTAATTATCAATTTAAACTTGTAAAATCATCAAATATTTAAAATCGAGAAAGAGCGTCTGATAATAAAAAAAAGTATATTTATAATTCACGATGAACGTGCGTGATATGTTCACGTGAAAATGTATAATAAATCATTAAATAATCAGGAAATAAATAAGTTCAAATATGCTCTTTGGGTGATCTTCATCTATGCTCAAATATCTGCGATTATTTAAAAAAAAAGAAGAGATACTACGCATTATCTTTTTTTAAATATTTGTCAATTATAAACACGTGTGAATACTTTTTAAACTAATGATCACACACTGTCTTATTTAAATATTTAATACCATCAACTTACTAACAAAAAAAAAAAAAATGATAAATGGAAAATAAAATTTATAGGAAATAAAAAGAAATTTTAGTAAAAAAAAAAGTATATACAAAATTGTCAAAATTGAATTTGACTTTGATGAATTAAGTAAATACAAATTTCGCGTGTAGATTCAATCAATTTTATCAGTTTATGAATAATAAGATATTATAAATAATACATTTTAACAAAACCCATTTTTGACTTTTAATTTTTTAAATAAAAATAATATGATTTATAAATAAAGACAAAATTAATTATTTATAACTTCTGATTTAATAAAAAAAAGAGGAGAAAAAAAATAATCTTATCACGACTACATTATCTTAACATAAGTGAAAAAATTTGTCCTTTCAAGAAAAAAAAAATAAATAAAATAAGAGGAAAAAAAGCTCAAGTACAAAAAAGTGGATAAATCTAGGTCAGAACGTGCTTACACATATAAGACGTATACATGGGACGCCGTAAACACCTGGCAGGCCAGATTACCCGGAAAAGCGTTTCGTCCTTATATAGTACGATATCTTCTATATATACAAGTAACGCGTCACTGACATAAACGTGCCGGAAAACGTGTAAGAGTTTCTTCTCTCTCTCTCTCTCACTTTCAGCTAAGTGCTTTTTCGTGGCGCACGCGAACTGAGCCACAAGGATATATATCTATAAAGTAGCCGAAGCAGCTGGTTATACTTGAAAAAAAAGGAGAAAAATAAAAAAAAAAAAACATACACGAATCCAAGCAAGCCGTAAAAAGAGATCGGACGCTTACTGGTGCTAAGTGAAAAAAAAAGAAGAAAAAGAAAGCTCAAGCTACCCTTATCGTTGCTTTTAAGACTATACATACATGTGCAATGCGAAAAGTAACGTGCTTATGTGCTCCTTTTTCTTTACACACCTGGTTATGACCGGTGTGTTTACAAAGAGAGTCCAATGCAATTTTACTGCTTGGTGCTCTCTTCAACTAGAAAAAAAAAGGAAAAAAAAGATCGTAGACCAAACGTTGACTGCAAACTACGGAATGGTACGCTTAAAATAATTTGAGTATTTGCTATGTGCAAGCATTGCATTCGCGTGTGTCGGAAGCTAGTGTTTTCTTAGCTAGTTATATAAAGCTTAAAAGAGAAAAAAATTTTAAGCAATTGAGAAAGCTATGAAACGAAGGAGTAATTTGTACCGTGATGATATAGATTGCAAATAAGTAAAATAAAAGACTGCCGTTTTGTGAAACAAACAAGATTGTTAGTATTTGAGAACAATGTTTACTAAGATATCATAATCAAATTTATCATTCAATTTCCTTTCTCAGCTTTTTTTTCAAATTTTCTTTTTCTTTTTCTTTAGCATACTTTTCTTTTTTCTCCTGAATTTTTAAAAGTATCCAAAATTTTACTTGCTGCGAAAACTCACATCGTCCATCACAAGTATGATTTAAGATCTGAACGCGAAAGTACAAGTTGGCATGGCGCATCCAAAGACACACGTACCTACATACAAGCAGTAGAAGTAGCAGCAGCTTCATACTTGCAACAAAACGGTTCCGACATATAGCAAAGACTAAAGCTTTACTAGAAGTAAGTTGCATATATATGTATACGAAGAAGAAGAAGAAGACGACGACGCACATGGCGTGGCAACTCATAGCTAAAGTTTCTCGCGTGGACTATACTGCAGTAGCAGCACGTGGCTCGTTTTAACGTGGCCTAGCTTTCTCTCTCTCTCTCTCTCTCTCTCTCTCTCTCTCTCTCTCTCTCTCTTTAGTTGCCTTTTCGAGGGTAAGAAAACTTGGCCTGGTCTCGAGGAGAGATAATTTGTCAGCTATCCCCCTCCCTCCTTTCCTGGCATTGCGAGAAACACGCCGAGTAAGTTTAGCGCGCGTGAGGTCATTAAAGGCCCAATGCTTTTCTGCTGTTGCTGCTATAGGTACGACGTAAAAAGGGTTGAAAACGGGCATGCGTTTTGCAGTTCGAGGCGTTAACGCGCGTTTAATGACGGTCCCTCAACTTATTTTCTTTCCTTATTTTTTTGTACTTTTTTTTTTTTATTTTTTATTTTTTCTTCCGGAACTGGGTTTGCTACGAAGAGGCAAATGATTGATTTTATCTTTTTCTTTACTCTTTTATGTGTGTTTATACTTTTTGAACTAAAGCATGCGCGAAAAGAAAAGTAGTAGACTACTGTGCGTTTTCCTTGAGCAAGAGTTAGAAGTTTGATGATGTATGTTGTTGGAAAAGTAGCTTGTACCGCCTGGGAGTTTATATTTTTTTTTTATTTTTTATATTTTTTTTTTAATGAGTCAAGCTTTAAAGAAAGTTAATATTGCACTAAATGGTTTTCTTACATTTTTCAAGAAAAGTTATTTATAACATTGGACTTTTTTTCGTAATTTTTCACGTTTTAAAATTAATCAAAACTAATATTAATCTGACTGTCGATTTATTACTAAGCGTCTGAGTATAATAAATCACAGATTTTTATAATTAGTCTTTGAACTAATAAAAATAAAATAAGGAGAAAAAAAAAGAAATCAATTCGTGCCAAATAATTATCCGGCTCAACGATCGACGCTTTAATACCCGTTAAAATTCAATTCGCCACTCTTAGCAAAGAGCCGGAATAGCGCCTATAAAACTCACCGTGAAAAAAAAAAAGATCGTAAAGAAAAAAAAAAGAAGAAAAATTAGAGCTAGTGCAGGAACGAGAAAGTCTCGAAGTGTGACGAAAAGCCAATAAAACTCGGATCACTCGCTTTTTTTTCTCATCTTTTTTTTTATGCACGAACGCAAATGGTGGTAAACGCGTATACCTTTCGCGAAAAGCAAATGTTTGGCCTCTCCGTACTATATACTATCAAGTTAAAACGATACGTCCTCACGCGTACAGTCGGAGATTTAAATATTTTAATGAAGAAAGTCAGAGTGAGCGAGTGAAAAGCTCTATGCGTTGAAGAAGTTTGATCGGACTCTCTCATCAGAAGAAGAGAGAAAACTGCGGGGAGGGGATGATGATGCCCGTCCTTTTTTACGCCTCCTCGAGCTTGGCTTTTTCCACTCGGTAAGGTGTCGCTTGAGCTTCGCGGTTATCGCTTCTCTCAAGAAGAAGCTTCTCCTTCTCTCTCTTTTCTTCACCATGAATATTCTCGCCAGGCCGTTTTCTACATTAATTTACTTTATGAATATGCAAGAAATCCGCTCCTCGCGAGGATATCGCTACGAAATTAAGGTTTTCGTCGCTCCTGAATCAGACTAACCACGTTCAGTACTACTACCGTCATAGTAGTCTATACCCCCCCCCCTAATCTAAGACGCTGCTGGAACGTCTTCGTGATTTCTGGGATTGTACAGGTTAGTCTTGCCGTTTTCGCTTATACGTGACATTTGAATTTCTCTCTCTCTCTCTCTCTCTCTCTCTCTCTCTTCCTTCGCTGTCTTTTAACCTTCATTTGAATTTGAGATTAAATTTAGAGATCGAAGTGAACGTTGATGCTCCGGGCAAAATTGTTGCGTGACGAGACGAACCAGAGTAGCATTTCTATATGAATTATACGAATGATAAATAATGTAAATTATTTCTTCAATTTTATAAAACTATAATTTTGGAATTCAGAGAATATTAAGAGAGATGCGGTGCCTTGATTTGTGAGATTTTTTTTATTTTTACGAACTTTAGTCTGACTATGTTCGTCTGTTTCTACTTATCTCAAAAAGTATAGTTGAATTGTTCAAAATGAAACAGTAGTTAGTATAAATTCTTGTACATATGAACTTTTCAAAACTTTGAAAATAATAATTTATTTATTCAATTAATTTATTGTGAATAATAAATATTTGTACTTTTATTAGATGTTTAATAAAATGTTAATTATTTCAATACATTAATGTATCAAAAAAAATAAATATAAATATTTATAATTGTAACGATAAAAAAAAGGAACAAAAATATAAACTTTCCTTTGTTATAAATCACCGTAAAGTATTTGGAGAGGTACATAAAACAGCGTGATATTTGAAAAACGGCCACCGTAAATTATAGCACTTTTAATACTCTCTCTCTCTCTCTCTCTCTCTCTCTCGCTCTCTCAGCTCGTGTTTATCCGTACTCTTCTTCTTCTTCTCTCGAAAACTTCTCTCAACGTTTTTTTTTTTTTGCTCAGTATCTTTACTCATCCAAGTTATATATTCCCGTGACATGGAAAACTTGTGAAAAACTCCCGCCCAAGAACAGCCGATCCATTCAGGTATCGCATTAAAATCTCCTATATTATGTGTCTCAAGCACAAACCATCGTCTGAAAAAAAAAAGAACTTGCCTCGAAACTTTACATCAAAAGTCATTAGATAAAAAATTATATTTGAATTTCAATTTATTTGAAAATTTTAAATAATCTTTGATATTAAATATTACAATTTAGATTATTTTTATATTTTTAATTTTTCCTTTTATTAATAAAACATATTCTAAATTAATCCTGTAAAAACACATGTTCATTACAGCAGATAAATGTCATTCATTTTATCAAATACTCATTTCTTTATTACTGAGCTTTTCCCTGTCATCATCGTTTACTATACCCTTTCCACATAATTGATCATGTGGCTCTTGATTTGTCGAAACGTCAGGGCCAAAACTCTCTCATATATCTCAAGCCAACAATCTGTTTCAACCAACCGCATATTCGGCAAGGGATGACCTTACAAATGCAGGACCTTATAATTTTGCGAAATAGATTCAATGCCAAGATTAGCGAAATTGCGGCTTTTGTAACTAGTAAGCTTTAATCAACGGGATATACAAAACATACGATGAATCAGTATAGTCTTGTTTGTGTATCTATAGATAAAGAATAATTATTATTTTTTTTTATATAACAATTTGAGCTTGGAATTTAATAGAATACTTTTATGTAACTTTTTTTGGATAAAAATTAAAGGTAAACGTACAATTGTATCTCAATATTTTATAAAAAAAAAAAAGATAAACTTGAAAAGTATAATTTTCTACCAATATAATACATTATCTCTTATCACCCTGTCACAATATTATTATCATCATCATAAAAAAAAACCCCAAAAATTTATCATTACTCTTTAAATGTAATTTCCCCTCTCACACACAAAAGCTATGAATAACTCGAACTAATAATTATCGTATAAAAGTGTCACCTGCATTATTATCTCATACCAAAAAATATTAAATCGCGATAAAAGCCTTGTGGACCCATTAAAAAAGCTCACACAAAAAAAGCTCTCTCATACAAATCGAAATATCGAGCATAAGCTCCATATAGCCACATACACACACACACACACAATAACAGATCAGGAAGATCATATAGAAAGGAAGAGTTTGAGTAGGAGGAGAAGGGGTCACACGAGAGAACGAGGGGGGGTATGTACAAGCGTGCATATGGGGACGTCAAGCGGTGCAATTGCGACTGGCAGATTATGGTTTATCTCGAAGCGTTTCTACTCTATATGTATACACCTATACATAAGCCAAAGGGATGGGCAGGCACAAACTGCTGGCTGGACTGAAACGTCGGGTATATGATGCTTCTGCTGCTACTGTTGCTCTGCTGCTATAACACTCATATTATATATGTACACATGAAGTGCACGCGTATAGTGTCGTTGCTCTCGTTGTATATGTGTGTGTGTGTATATCTATTCTCCCTTTTCTACCATCCCCCCTTCTACTTCGTCTCGTGTTGGATTGACAGCTTATCTTGCTTGGCGCGTATATCAAATTATCGTGGCCTCTGTTATAACCGAAGCTCTGCTATATACCCTATACATACCCTCTCACTTCATGTCTCTCACTCTTCTCCTGCCCCCCCCCCCCCCCACCCCTACTATATCTATCGTATAGATATATACTTGCTCACGGTTTGTTGACTGCGGCCAGTTGCTGCGGATCTTGTAAACCCAGTACACCTGACTGGAGATGTGCATATCCACGTCTCTATATATATATGCATGAGAAACGCCAAAGGGGTGGGGGGGAGGCTAGATTATACCCGAGAGCGGCAAGCCAGAGCTTGTTGCCTGCCAAGGACCGAGTCTTGTCCTGAGTCCAAGCGAGAGAGACCAGACTAGCCTTCTCTTTCCCCCTTTTCCGCCAATGAACCTTGTGTTGCAGTTGACGGCAGATCTTGAGGATTATTCGGCCCTTTTCTGCTTCTGATTATTCCGAGATCTTCCCTTTTTGTTGATACTACTGATTGTAAGCAGAACTGAATGCTGAACTGTTCATGATATTTGTGATCTGCAAACGATAGATTCTTCGTTGAATATTATTTTTTCTTATTATTTTAATTTATGTTATTATTAAAGATTATAAATAATCTTCTTATTTCATAGCTATTAATTTTTTTCTTATTTGATAATATACATGTTTCATATATATTCTGAATTTATTTGATACAATTACAATATCTTCTATAACTTTTCCGTCATCATATTATAATTAAATGCAAATGTTGGCATAATAAGCTAAAATACTCTTGAGGTGAGAGACCTGCAATCACATGCAACATCTGCACAGGCGAAGTTGCTTATTGTTTCTTAAGTCGAAAATTCGTACTGCTCTCTCTCACTCTATGTATATGTTTATATATATATAAAGCTGTTTCTGTACTGAATGTAACGGAAACCAAAGCCGCAAATAGCTTTAATTAATGCGTTTTTACGTCAGCAGTAAGGTTTCAAGCTAAATTTAAGATATAGTTTGTTTAAAAGGGGAAAACCAGAATGTATTGTTTCATCGTGTATAACTTTACCCAAAGTCTGTTTGTTGCAAAATACGTGTACGTCTTCTTAGCAGATGTGTCTTATTCTTATAATTAAGTTTATAACAATTTAATAATAAACTTTTGCCAATAACGTATATTATGATAGAAATATAATTAAATTAATCTTACAATATATTATTCTTAAATTATTAACTTTTTCTTTTAACGCACTACAATATATCTCACCAAAATGTTTTTTTTTGTTTTTTTATTTTTAATTGACATCATTTTCTCGTATATTTCCAATTAAACAAAGAACAACCTCTCTCTCTCTCTCATTCATTTTCCCAATCCCTTTAACGAGAAGATAAAACCACTCGTAGACCCCACAGATTCAGCCGGTAATCAAATAACGTTAACGAACGATCAGCTTCAGCCATTTGTTTCCGAAAGTGCGAAAGACGAAAAGGAGCGACGAATAAAATGACAACCAACGACGAAGACGACGTCGACGACGACGCCTCGTGAACGCGCGAGAACATAATGAAACGCAGACGATAGGTCTTTGGTAGGTAGTGAGAATATGAGGGATAGAGAATATATTTAAGGAGACGCACAGAATAAAGTGAGAAGGAAAATAAAGAAGGAGGAGAAGGAGAAGGGAGAGAAAAGTTCTTCCTTTCTCTTCTCTGGAAGCTGAAAGTTACGTCCTTAAAACCAATTAAGCCAATATAAACTCGAAGACTTTGTGCCTTCCTTCCCTCCTCTCCCCTCGCTCAAAGTCGGTAGTCTGTCTTATAGGTTTTCTATCTCATTCTATTCTATATAGCCCTCCCGGCTACGTATAACGAGTGAGGGAGGGAGGAAGGGAGAGAGTGTAGAAAGTGAGTGTACAACTTCGCGAAAAGCTCGTCCAAAATAATGAAGTAAAATAGCCGACGTAGTAGTATAGTCATCGTTCGTATAATAGTAGTAGTAGTAGTCCTTCGCCATTGGTGCGTCTTTCTCTCTCTCTCTCTCTCTGCGCGATAACAACTTTTTCCCTCTTGTTCTTCATCGTGTTTTCGACTAATTTCTCTCTCGTCTCTCAGGAGCTGCTGCTTCTTCTTCTTCTTCTTCGACGTAATGCGTCTGCTGCTCTTCTTCATCTCTTTTTTTTTGTTCTGTTTTTCTTTGCGAGTTTTCTTTTTTTTTTGGATTGATTTTTCCGTTAAGAACGTGCGTTTGTGAGTTTAGCGGGTACTTTAAAAAAAAAGCTGGTAAAAAGATGTTCTACGTGATAAATTTAACTTGCGCTCAATTTTGCTATCGCAAAAGTTTTATCATCGCTGTCTATGGGTGAAAATTTAATTGCCGTAATTTCTTTAGATATAAGGAATCGATGTGATCTTTTATTTATTTTCATTTGAACAATAATATTTATGACAGGTTATTCCAAGCTAATACAATAAATTATTACCTATACTGTCAATTTTGTCAATTCTGGACATTTAAAAACCCGTTCTTTAAATTAAAAAATAAAAAAATCTAAAAACCAATAACATGAACGATCGATTTCCTCGAAAATATCATCTTGATTCATATTCAAATATAATCCCACTTTAATTCAGGAAAAGCAACAAATCAATTCCGCAATGCTTTACTAAAAAAAAATTGAGAAAAAAAAATTCAGTCTCAGCAAGCAACGTATAGAGCAGTAGGTAGTAGTAGCGAACAAAATCGCCAGGGATCGAATTTCTTCGTTCTCCAATATATAGTATATATATCCTTGGAAAATGCTAAAGCTCACGTCGCTCTCCATATATGCACTCGTAATTCAAAGCTCCGCAGCTTCCATGCGGTAAAGGCCATCGATAAAAGAAGCTTCATCTCTCTTTCTCTCTCACTCACTCGCTCCCTAGCGACCCAATTATACAATCGACAAACCGCGCCCGAGAGGAGCGCCTCGTGGGAGGCTGCTATATATATGTATATGCTCTTCTATCTTTCTCAATGCGGGTCTGTGGAATAATCGCAATAACGAATCGGCCTCCACGAAGTATATGAGTCCCGCGAGTTGCAGTTGCTGCGAGTTATTGGGATTCTATATATAGTGGATGCTGAAGGTACCGAATTCTAAGAACTTATAGGTAGAATAGAGCGATTGAGAGGACGAATGAACAACTAAAGTTTTCGTTTAATTAGTTGCTATCCTATTTGCATATAAGGTTTTGAGAGTGAGATTGATTAATTTTTGCAGAATTGAAGGTTTAGATAAAGTTATAAAAATTTTAGAATTGATTTTGTTTTGAAATAATAATTTTGTTAATAATTATAAATCTAAAAATTAAAAAATTTTTATTTTCATAAAATGTATTTTTTAAATTATAATTTAATGTTATTTTTACAAAATTTAATAATGAACTTGAGAGTAGCTTTAATTATTTTAGCTGGTTAATCTAAAATAAAATCCGTGTTTCATTGTCAAGAAGTTACATGATAAAAAAAAAAAAAAAATGAATAAATGCATACATTAAAAAGTCAAGCATTACATTTTGTTTTTTTCTATTCATGCTTGTAATACCAGTAGCGAACTATCATTTACGTACATAAAAAATCCTTTTTTACCCTAGTCCGTCTTCATTAAATTTAATTAACATCCCGAGTATCAGAGAAACAGAGATAGAGATGTAAAGAGCGAACGAGCGAGTGAGAAAGCCGTGAATATAGCTCACATTGTTTCTCTCTCCACACACAGACACACTCACACTTTAACCATGTCCGATCGAACAATCCGTTTCGCTCGACATTTCAGCCAGGCGCTTGCGCTTATTATTTGTTAATAATAATTACAGCGTCGGGCTTTTGTCGCTCGTTACGCTTGATCCGTCAACGAACATATCACTAGACACAGACACACAAACGTATATATACATATTCACAGATAGAATCGCGACAGGAGTGAATTTTAATTACCAAGTGAGTCCGAGAATATACATACGTATAGATACAATATACATGGACGCGTCAGCGCAGTCACGCGCCCATGGATTTATACCGGAAGCTCAACCGATCCGCTAAGCCGATTTCGAATGTATGTAAATCGCACGATTTCAATAATGCGCGCGACGGCACGTTCGATTGGCCGTGTCGTTGAAAAGAGATGTTCTCTTACTCTCTCTCTCTTTACCTCATTGCTTGTGTATAGTATTTATATATATGTAAACGTTGACGAAGAGAATGCACTAACATTACGGATTTCCGGTACATCTTCCTTCCTATATCGATATTTTTTTATCTTTCTTTTTTTTTATTTCTGTTACATACCTTTTTTTTTATATAAAACGATATCATCATCGAGTTTCAGATTTCGTTTTTTAACTTTCGTTGGATGAATTTTCGACGAGCGAACGACAGTTTTTTTTTTTAGTTTCGTGTTTGAGCTTAATCCAGCTCTGATACGATTTTGCACGTTTTGTTTGCCGTTTGCACTTTGTTGGGTTATTTTTTTTTTTTTTTTTTTTTTTTTTCGAAGTTGATAACTTTCCGATTTTGCATTTCACAGAAAAACGTCAATTGATTTTTAGTTTACAGGAATTTTGAGATTGGAAAATCGAATTTTTTTGTCGATTTAGCTTATCAAATATTTAACAAACAGTTGATTGTAGTTTAAAATTAAAAAAATTTTAAACATTCTTTGAATATTATTTATATTGATTGTTTGAATAAGCTGTTAATTTATTATTATTATTATTTTCATAAAAATTATTTATTAATTCTATATCAAAGATTCGCCGCATTAATATAAGTTGAAAAGATATCGTTTTTTGGTATAATCCCACGTGCAATTATTGTCCTTGCAAACGATTTTGACTGAACGTTAATTATCCTACATTAAATATTTGTAGCTCTTATACAATCAACAATGGTTAAAAGGGTCCACAAGTGTATGCATACTCATAAGTAAGGTTCAAACAGAAAATTTATTGTATTATATGTATAAAGCGATCTAATTAATTTTAATGTAAATAGCTTGCTTGTAAGTACCAAAATTTCTGACATATGACACAATTCATATTATTAATGCCAAATTAATTATTGCAATTTATATAACTAACGAAAATATGGTTTCAAAAATCAATGTTTTTTAATATTACAATATTCCAGTATATTATGAGCAATAAGAAATTAATATTAACGTAAATGTTAAAATTATTTTAATCAAAAATAAATTCGATATAATTAAAGTTGAACAAATAAATAATTTAACAAGAAATAAAATTACAATTTAAAAATAAAAACAGATATACTCAGAATAAAACTTATTTGGTATAGACAGCTTATAAATAATCCCGCGAATATCAATATAAATATAAGCATTCAAGAAAAAATAAGAGCTTCCTCACTCAAAGTTATAAGTTCAAACGCTTGTTTTCAATTTTTTTACCGGTTATAGTCATGTTGGAATAAACGCGGCGTGTAAAGACTCTCTTCTTGGAAACGTCAATACGACACCCGCAAGCTCAGCTAGGCGCTTTACTTGCTTCTGCCATACGAGAAAAGAAGTCATTTCGTTGGTAGAGAGGAAAGAAGAAGAGGGGTAGGAGAAAAGCAAGGAAAAAAGGGTCCTTTAAGGAAAGGCGAAAATCTTATTACCAGAGGATTTGCCGAGCGTGTGCGGGTTGCAAGTCGCGTACAAAGGGCTTCTCTAGGTGGCGTATATATGTTGGCCCTTTACTTGACGAATGAAATTTTCCGTCAAGCTTTTTTTTCTTCTTGGTAGTCGTTTGCGCTTGCAAGCCTATTGCCACTGTGTGTTTTCCTACCCTATGGTTGGGAATTACAGCTTTCAATCGCTACTTTTTCCCTACTTCTATTCCACCAAAAAAAAAAAGCAACTTTGACTTCGTGAATTTTCTAACTTTGGCTTGCGAAGGAAAACTACTAAATCCTCGTTGAAGATTTTGGCGACGGTAAAGATTTGCCATAATAGAATTCTAGTGTATATGGCTTCGTAAGAATCTTGGCTTTTTGATTTTTATTTCTGGTGCTTTATAAAAACGTTATTTTGTCTGAAAAATTGACATCTTTTTTTTTTATATTCTTGTAATAAAATGGCATAAAAAGCTCAGTTTTATGTAAAAAGTTGTAATTTTGGTTTTTGTAACTTCATTTATTGACATGCCTTTCGTTAGTTACATAAAAAAAAAAAAAATCCATTGGACAACGTTTTTTTATGAATGGATACACTTCAATAAATTTTTCAAAACCTAGCTCTGAATAAAAAAGCTTTTTCTTACAAATTCTCTAGTCACAATAGCTGTAATCAAGAATAACGAAGTCGCAAAAATTATTCTGAAAAAAAAAAAATAAAAAAATAAAAAAAAAATCATTTTATCAATAGGGTACTTCAGCGGAAAGAAAAATATGAAAATAAAAATTTTCAGCTGAATAGCGAAAAATACTGCACAGCAAAAGTTAACTTACTCCTGGAAGCTTACAAAATGGCTTTGCTGAGAGAGAAAGAGAAAAAAAAGCGAGATTGCCGCAACAAAGTGACATTTCCCAAGTGAGACTATGCGACGAGAGAAAGCTCCCTTTTTTTTATCTTCTCTCTCTCTCTCTCTCTCTTTCTCTCTTCTCGGGACTCATTTTTCTCAGATTCTCGCTTGCCCTTCCGCTCGTCGACTTCATTCTCAATTCACTCGCTAAGTATTTCCTCCTCCTTGAAATGTCTCGATGTATCGGAGCGCGTCGAAAGACGCAGAAATTTTGCATAATATTCGAAAAGAGGGTAGCGAAGCAAAAAAAAAAAAAAGAGAAGGGAAAAAAAAGGAGCAATAACGGAGAGGAACTCAGAAAAAGTTGAGAGCGAGTATTGGAAGTGACGATTATGGATATTAAACGATTATTATTGCCTCCGGCTAAGTGTAAGACTATCTTATTCGAATAAAATAAATTTAAAATTGCACGATTTTTTTAAAGACAAAATAAAAAGACTCATTTCTTTAGTATAGTATACATAATTTTTAAATAAATTAAGAAAAAAATATATATTCACGCTAAAATTTAATTCATTCAGTAATAAAAATAATCCACGAGGGTATAATTTGAAAAGCCCCATTCACATGAATTATTCTTAATATCGAATAACCTAAGAAAGAGAGAAAAAAAGTGAGAAAAGGAGTAAAGAAAAAGTCAAGATCTCGCGACGCATTCAGCTCTACTTACTCATGAAAAGAGGAAAAATGAGGAGCAGAAAAGCCAAGAGGTTATAAGAAGAGAGGTATAGAGAGAGAGAGAAAAAAAAAGTAGCAGTCGACGATCTCACGCGAGTCAATGGCAAGGCGTATAGTCGCGATTCCGTGGCGTGTGGTATATATATATATATATATATATATATATATATATATATATATATATATAATGGGAGAAGAAAGAACACAGGAAGAGGGGCAAATACAAATCTAGCGCGAGGGCTACACTACAACCGCCCCC
>JAPYZE010003559.1:0-12613 GCA_030522805.1 Leptomastidea abnormis | reverse complement strand
ATTTAGATTCAACGACTTAAAAACGCCTAAAAATGATACACAAATAGACTTTTGCGATAAAATACTGTCTTATAGCACAAGGAGATTGTGTATTAAGGGCGAGGGAAATAAAATTGTATATAAATCTAATGTCATATTTGGATATTGTAACTCAAAAAATATGAAAATAATTACATACTAAATATTACGCTGAAACAGTGGATTTAAGGTTTTAGGGTGATTTATCAAGGGTAAAGAGGGCAAAATTTTGTTAATCGAATTGCGAATTTGGATCCATTAACTTCAGAAAACTATGAAAATGATATATTCTGGGTTAAAACGTTGGATTTTACGAGAAGGTGGCCAAAAATGGTGAAGGCAGTAAAATTTAGCGATTCTGATATCGATTTTAGATTCAGTAACCAAAAAAACTATCAAAATGCATCTTACTTTATTATATCTCCTTGCAGTAAAAACTTTTAATTATTCTATTACTTTTTTCTTCTCTTTAAAATTTATTAGTTATTAATTAGTTTTTCTTTCATCCGCTATGAGGCGATATATACGTTTTGTGTCTCTCGCTACACGCTTACTCATCTTTATATTATATACAGAGTTTAATTTTAGAAGATACATTCGTAGCTGGATATCTTATAATATACATAGTTGTAAATTTTAATAATATATTAAAACTTAGTGAATCATTAATTATCACTATACATCACTAATTTATTTTAAGGTTTTTTGTCCGCAAAAAATTCAAAATTTATGAAACACATGAAATTTTGTAGTTAAAATTCTTGCTCATATTCACAGTAAACGATTTTATTATTTAAATCAATGAAGTAAATACGACATTCTAAGCTTTGCTACATTATTATTATTTTAAAGATATAACTTTTATAGAATATAATAAAATTAAAAAATGTTAAAGAAATTAACAAGGAAATTTTTAGAGAAAGATTAGGATGATTTAAATATATAAAACAATTTTTAAGAAATAGTATATTTCGATATATAGTCAGAAAGGTCGAGTTCCCGGCCTGCGGATTATGAACGGCCGAGACGAAGCCGAGATAAGAAAATTTGCTTGTAATGTTGTTTTATTTTATAGACAATGACAATGCATAATTTTTTTGTTGATGCACAGATCGTATAAAAAAAGATTTTATGAAGTATTTACACAAATTATAAGTGATCTAAGTTTTGTTTTATTTAAAAATTACTTTTTCAAAATCTAATTAATTAAGAAATATTCACATTTTTTTTTAATAAACTAACTACCATACGAATGTATTCGTCAGAAAATTTTACTTTCTCTTCTATATTTTTAAAATCATATACGTTAAAATTATAAGTTGCTATTACAGACATAGATTTTACAAATGTTAATTCTTATACGAGGGTGAACATTTTGTATCTTAGTATAATTTTTCAGATATTCTTGAATAAGAACGTATATATTATCGTTATCATAAATAAAACATTTTTTTTACCAAAATTTGATGATTATAACAAAAAAGGAATTATTTCTTTTTTTCTGTCGCAAATATAGCGCTGAAGTATATACATTACTTTCAAATGCTGTTCTAGAATATGTTTTTAATTCATTATTTTTTGTAATATTATTTTGAAAATTATATTCATGTACAGCTTCAATCTCATTTTGGCTTGATTCTATTTTTTTAGAAGTACCAAGAACCATTCCATCATTATCATCATCAATTAGTTCATGACTATTTAATTTACTTGTTAAAATATAAAAAGCAAACATAATTTTTATGGTGTTGGCTTAATCTATGTATAGGTTACTGGGTTATAATTATGTCTAGTCTATGCAATAATTTTTCACATGAGAATAAATTAATAGTGAAATGTAATTCAAAATAATTTAGTATATATTTAATTAAATATTCAAATTTAAAATCTACATTCAGTTCTGTAGAAAAATCACTCTTTTATTTTTTTTACAATTGTATGACTGAATGTCCAAAACGAGAAGTCTAAGAAATAAAGTCCAAAGCCCGAAATAAAATCCAAAGTACGTCGGTCCAAAAATGGAATAGTCTAAAGACAAAAAATTGTATATATTTATGTTTATTATAAATCCAAATTGCGACCAAGAGCTGTAATACAATCTAACTCTTTTTCTTCATCAACATAGTCTTGGTAAGTGTTGACTAATATAATGGTGCGCTTTTCCACCCGCTTTAAGCTTTCAGAAGGCAATTTTAACACTTTTTCTCCTAAATTTAACTCCCGCATGATGTATTTAACATCTGCTTGCTCCTTTTGCAGTTATTTAAGGAAGTTGCATAAGCTAGAGTGACAACGGCTGACCAAAATCTGGAACCGATTGTGCCAACCTTCCGACGCATTGTTTGTTCTCACTGCTCCTTGCAGAACGGCAGCTTTTGAGAATAGATTTTTTTTGGACTCAATAGGCTTTGGACTTTTAGGTTTGGACTTTTTGTCCTCCAACCTTTTTTTACATAATATTAGCCCTTGATAATCGCTGACATAATAGAAAACATCCGAATGAGTGTAACAATATTTTAAAAAGTATATACAACAAACTCTAATTTACCAGTGCTCTTTTAGAATTTAAAAAAAGTCAAATTGAGGCTAAAGAATATTAAAGCATAGCATAAATGCATCTAAGATAAAGACAAAAAGATAGAGACAGACAGACACGTGGAGCTGAAAGCAGAAAAAAAAGAAGTATAACATTACACATACACTTATATTCACATGACAGTACAAATATACCTTACTTCGTCTCGAGATGCTCTACAGATTATCATTAGCGGTAGAGCGGTACTCGCTCTGCAAAACAAATAAGGCGTAAATCCTAACGGCCCCTGCTCTATTTCTTTTCTCCTTCTTAGCTCGGCGGAGAAGGGGAAGAACTGATTTTCCGGTCGGTCTTTTTCTTGCATTCGCCCCAGGACAATCGGGTAAGCCGCTGGTCCGAGACATTCGCGTCCGGCCGATTTCACTAGCTGTAGTCTATGTACCTTCCCTATACCTCCCAGACCGCTTTTCCCCACGCTCTGGCGCGCTTTTCCGCGAACTCAAACATTGTCGATCTCGTGTGCCAGAGCCACTTATTATTGTTATTATCATTGCTATTATTTCCGTGAAACTTTTTTCCCCTTTTTCTCTCAAGCGTACGTCGAGTGTTCTGGTTATACAATGGATACCGATGATGCCTGGAGCTATGTGCCGAGACTTTCTTGCGGAATATGATGATGATGATGGCTGTACACGCGCACCTGTACCTAGCGGTATATAAGTGCTCTTCCGTCTGATATATACCCGCCTGGTCCACCCTTTCTTTCTTTCTTGTTTCTTTTATTGATAATTTCATTCTAAGAATTTAACCGACGAGAGAGTCTAACGGTAAAAAGACAAATTTTTTCCTATTTTATCTTGTTCTATAGTCACTCGCACTATGAAATCTTCCTGCATGCTGCTAAATTTGCCTGCCAGCAGGTTTGTAAGTTTTTACATTCAACAAAGTAAATATAACACAGGGAAGTTTATGTTCATACTTAAAGTCGAGATTAAAATAATCACGAATCTTACCTTGTTTATGCTGTTTCAATTATTTTATTAAAGACTATTTTTCTTTTAAACGATCTAATTAATATGTGTAGCAAGAATTATTTAATTAAATTTTTATGTCTACTTAGCGTAAATTATGAAAAAAAAATTTTGCCCTTAGCGTACATCCTTTTAAAATTTTTTTCAACAAGATTGTTAAGTATTCGACGAGTCATCTTTTTGGGATTATCAAACCATTTTTGATAATAGTTATATCGGCTGCGCGAATCCATATACATCAGGGTAAACTTTGCACAATTACAATCGACCGCCTCAAACTTTACGGCATGTAATTAAAGGACCTTCTTTTTTCTCTTTCTGAAAAAAAACATGCATAGTTTAGTGTATGCGCAAAGTTTACTTAAAAAAAAGTAAATTAAATTATTAATAATAAATATTCCTTTTTTTTTAATTACCGATCATTCCTATTACATTAATTGCATTATTAAAATTGGCTAGAGTTATACTCAATTAAGTATCGGTCTCGTAGACTTTTTCAACAGTTAATTTAGATTTTGGTTTATTTACCAATTCAAAATTCATGTTAACATTGTTGAATTTTGATCATTTTAAGACAGATTTGTAAGTAACATTGTCTAATGTCAAAATTTAAAATGATATTGAGCAGTTAAAATTCAGAATTAAAAAGTGAAATGACTCTAAAAACTCTTGAACCGTTTATTGCTATTGTTTAAGGTACAGCTGAATACACTTTCATAATAATATATACAATTTTTGTTACTTAAATTTACATATACATCTATATACTACGTCAGTACAAATTTATGAGAAAAATAATGCATTCTCCTTTTCTTTTTTAACCTCCTTATCAACGTTCTCGTAACTTGATAAACTGATTATAAGAATTTATTACTTATTACTTGAAAAATAATATTTTTATACAATTTCAAGACTTGGTGATTAACATTTTTTCTTTTTACACAAATAACAAGATTCGAGAACATTGATCACGTATATTCAATACATAAAATTTAATTACACCATTGACTTTATATAATATAACGTGAAAAATAAGCTGTAAAATAGAGTGAACACGTAGCTCATTTATGAATACTAATTTTCGATTGTATTTTATATTTTCTTCAGCATTTAATATTCAAAACAGTGGAATATTATTTTGTACGCCTGAGAATTAAAGGTCTCATGCAATAACTGTGGTCAATATTCTCTCTGTATGTATGGTATTCATAATTTGATGTCATCAACATATCTATAATTTTTAAATTTTTTAATGATTATGACCAACGAATATTTTTATTACAGCCACGAATTTTACAAGATTAATAACATACTTTCAAGTACTACTTCGGATTGATTTTCTACTTCAGCACTGTAAATATTATTAGCATTACTTCTTCCAATATTCGTATCTTTTAACATATTAATTTATTTTTAATATATTTCAACGTTTTTATATGAGATAATTAGAATAAAGATAATATTTAAATGCGCGGGTTAGATAACAAGATAAAAGTGGAGCAGCTAGTGGCGCTTGCCTTTGCTAACCGTTCACTTCATGGTACTCTGGCGTAACGTCCGTCTTGGCTTAATCTTAGTCATTACGGTAATTTTTAAAAATTAATCATTAAAAAATTTACAAAATCAATTCTGACTTTGTATAATTCTATTATTACTAATTTGAAAAGATTTTAATACAGAAACTGTTTGCACCCATTGGCGTCACTCATTGACACGGGCCTAAGGTGATGTGTATTTTAAAATTTGACCTTGAAAAAAGTTTCATATTTTTTTTTTAAATCAAGTTTAAAACTCAAATTATAAATTAATCATGCCTAACCAGCATATATTTATGAAAACTATGTAAAATTAAAAACAGTCATAATAACTGTATGTTTTAAGAAATTATTATAAGTTAATAATTATTATATTAAAACCTTCTTATTTGGCACTGTAGAACATTCAACGGTTACTATAACCTTGAAACATTCTTCAGACTAGAAGGTATATCTTTGAGATACTGAATGCTTAGGCCTTAGTATGTAAATTAAAAACAATAAGTTTAGAAAGTATCAATAGCTGTTGATGAAAACAAAAACTATGTTGTTGGCGATGACGTCTTCTCCTCTCTTATTTCTTGTATTATTTTTTGTATAGTTTTCGATCTTCATCCTTTCTCATATTCCAAAAAATCTTCAGACCATGCTTCAAGTTTGTTTTCAGTGAATTCACGTATCAAATTCATCATATCATCATCATTATCAACATTTATTCTGGAATAAAGATAACACATTTTTAAACTTTTAATTCGTATAAATTATTACATTGTTTAGAGTGAACTAACCTTCCAACGTTGGGCCAATGATTTTCGATGTGATTCCTGAACTTGTATAACAATGTATGTTCCAGTCCTTGTTACTTGGCATTTTTTTGATGCCTCTTGACAACTTTTTTTTTTTCTTTTAAATACGTCTTGCACGTGCTCTTGTTTGAACCATTCATAATATTTTGGCAATCGATTTTGGAAATTGTTGTCATTTACTAGATTTTTATCTAAAGCAAACATTTTTTTTTTTGAAGTTTTCCAAATCTATTTTTAATTCGTCTAAACTTTCCAAAAATTTAAAAAAGTTAGATGCATTATCCGTTATGACTCGCGGTTGCATTGGGGTGCACATGATGATTGAATCCGATAAAGTTTGAAACTGCAAAAGCAATACATAATATTTCACTGAAAAGAATTCTAGGAACTTGAGATAAAAGAAGGAGGAGACAAAGTAGGAGTAGTGTAATAGATTAGTTTGGAAGTGTTAATAAATAAAAAGAAAGCGAGAAGGAATGGAAACAGAAAGTACAAGATATGAGCAGGGAACCACAGTGGGTCATGCCTTATACCGACGCAGATCCCTACAACGTATTTTAATATTAATAAGTTAGTTGCTATGGTTACCCATTTTTTAACACAACTACGTGATTGGTGGTTGCAAGGTCTTCTGGGTGCATACTACACTCTTGCTATAATTTTTCTCGCCTTCGAGCTGTTGCAATATAATTTCCAGCCATATGTCACAGCAGCAATAGTAGCAGTCCGTTACCGATGGCGATTGCCAATCACAATCTAATCAAGAGCATTTAATAGTATTCTTAAGTATATTCTTAAGAATATTCTTAAGAATATTCTTAATAATATTTTCAAGTATATTCTCAAGAATATTCTTGAGAATATACTTTAGGATTAAGTAAGTAAATTAGTAATTAAACTAGTTGCTATGGTAACCCATTTTTTAATAAACCTACGTAATTGGTGGTTGCAAAGCCGTCTAGGTGCAAATTCCACGATTCTTTTTAACCTCAACATACATTTGATTTAACAAGAGCCATTATCCGTACGTTTGAAAACGTATCTTTTATGTACTTGAAGGAAAAGGCTCTATTATAGTTAAAGAACTTTTGTTTCATACATTTTATAAATTTAATCTTAAAAGTCTTGAGGAGCTCTCAGCTCAACTCCTTGTTGCCTCTGCTAATAAATCTCGAGTAGTAATGAAATTGGGCATGCGCCTCCACCCATATAAGTAATTTTTCGCGCACCCATCGCGAGCCAATAGAATCGCGAGTTCTTTTATTCAACAGCTATGGCGCGCCAATAGAATAGCTTCTCCGCAAAGTGGAGGCGCTTCTCCGAGGTACGAGTGATCTTTATAATAACGGATGACTTCTGTTATGTTCACATTCGAATATTACATTTGAAGCAAAATGGAACGAGAAGAAGAAGGGATTCTAGACTCACCGCTACCAAATCCTGCAACAGATTCTCCGCTGTCGCCGCCACCCAAAGAAAAAAAAGTGATCCGGCATACGTTTCGGATGAAATATATAACCCTATGATTGTCATCACACCACCACCAAGTCCTCCATCAGAAGTTCACAACGATGTGGTGATCATCTCTCCACCGCCAAGTTCTCAACCAGCTAATCAAGACATTAGTAACGACGCGACTAAACTCATCAATGATGAGGATAGCATGGATAGTGATATTCTCGTCATCGATGAAGATAGCTTCGAGCCTGTGAGGGCTAGCTCACCTAATCCAGTGATTATTAATATATCTTCAGACTCGTCAGTCGAAATTGTTTGCGAATGCAAATATTTGAAATAAAATATTTTTGATGATGCTGATGACCCGGATGCCGATGATGACGACGAGGATGATGCTGACGATGAGGATGATGATGATGATGAAATGACGACAATAAAAAAATTAAATTGTCTGAAAATTTAATTTCTTGTTCTAGTAATCATTCGGCCCTTTTCTGGGTCAACAATATTTTATTAACGTACGAAACGCAAGTTTCGTCATTGACTTTATGAGTGGGGGCGGAGAAGGGGGGAGGTCTCTTTCCGAGGTCCGCAAAACCCTATACCGATTGTTGCACAGCTTTGTTGTGCTAAAATCGGCATAGCTTATTTACTGACAAGCGAACAAGAAAAGGCATACCTTGCAAGGACAACATGTACATTATATGAGGGGACGTTCAACGAAATAAATAATTCAGCAAGAGTAAGTTCCAGGAATAAACTAAGAGAGCAGAAGAAACTTGTAACTGGCGAACCAGCGTCTCCTACGAGTCAAGAATTTTCATTTTTCGGGAGGAGCCAAGAATTCACTCAAGCAAGCCCCTCACCTTTTATTCGTTCTTTCTCCACTCTTCTCTCTTTTTCTGCTGTTCCCTCTCCTTTCTCCGTATAATCGAGTCGGCGTACGAATATCCTGCCTGCGGCGATATTCCTGTATCAAAGTCTCTATATGAGTGGGCCACTGATGAAAGCAGAGGGTCATCCCGACATTTTTTTCTTCTTAATACCCACTCGAAGAAATCCTTTTCCTTACATTTACATACGAGAAAGCGCATAATATATACTTACTAGCTTGTGTGCTTTATTGGAAGAGAGAAAATAAAGAGATAAAGAGAAAGATAGAAAACGACCAGCAGCACCACATAATGCAAATGAGTCGTAGCATATATGTATAATGGCATATGACTGATAAATATATTATCGTGGGATTATTTTTTTCTTTTTTTTTCGAGTAATGATGGTCAATGGTATTGGTATAAGCGCGTCGCCCGTCGTTTGGCCGTGAAGCATCAAATTTATGAGACAAACCGACGCTAATCGTTCTCCTTTTCTTTTCCATTCTACGATGATGATCGTAAATCTACAAGCCAAAGTTTGCGTGATTTGTTCCGTATAATATGGAAACTCATTTCTGACGGATTACGCCAGACGCTGTAATATTGGTGTAATGTAATGATCATTGATTTCAGCGCTTGCTTGTAGGAATCTCATGTTGCAATAATCCGAATTTGGCAACGAAAAATTTGTGCCACATTCATTCAAAAATAGTAGTACTTTTAGTAGCACATTTTACAACGATATAGGTATAAACAAAAATGTTGATCAGAGGCTTCGATAGTTTGTATATTTGATAATGAATTGAGTCATTTGAAACGATTTTGCTCTTGCGGCTATCTATACTACGCACTTGTATTAATCGATATTCTAGTCAGATACACACAAAAAAAACCAATATATATATATATTTGCAAGGCGCAAAGGAAACAAGGTGTGCTTGAGAAAATAAAAAAAGCGAACAAGAAGAAAAGACACACGCTGAATGAGAAAAAAGAAAGCTATGTTAAAGAGAGAGAGAGAGAGAGAGAGAGAGAGAGAAGGAGAAGGATGAACTAAGACTCGTGGTGAGGGTAATAATGTCTTATATATACCCGACAATTTATGCGCCGAAACGCATTAAATACTTAACACAAACCGCTCCAAGAACGTAAGTGGCACGGGTGCGTGCATGTGCTTGCAATGATTCTGTGAGAACCGTTTAAAATCTTTGTGTATGCGTGTATGTGTATTAAAGCCAATTTGTGCGTGTGTATACGTATATGTATTAAATGCGGTAACCTCAAACCCCCTATATACACTCACTCACACACAGAGACTCAAATGTTTGTGCACACTAAACAGCTACTTTTTCGAAATAGTAGATAATGCAGTATAGATAAAGTGGATTACACAAGGGTTTGGATAAAAAGATGAAAAATGCATAATAATAGTTGCAGATGCTGAGTTCAGGCGCTTTTCTTCTTTTTTCATGTGTAGCTCAACTATTCTACACACGATGGGAAATTTCTTCGATAAGTACTACCTCATTTTGCCAATTCTCGTCTTCTTATTTTCTTATTTTTCTCGAGCCTGTTATGCTTTGATGAAATTGAATTGGTAGAGACGGCTCTTTTATAAATTATTGACTTTCATAGATTCTACCGTATTCTCCGACTTTTTATATTTTCACGTAAATGTTAGATAAATCTACCTTTTTTATTCATATAAAAGGTTGCTGTTGAATATTTATAGTGAAAATACTAAATTCTAACTCATATAAATTCTATTTTTGGAAATCTCTTCATATTTGTAATAATAATTTTTCGTAAAGTTTATCAATTAAAAAGCAAGTAATATGATATTAAAAAAATTTTTTATTCAACGAATTCAAAAATTTTGCTTGGTAAAAATTCGCCTAAAATAGAGAATGTTCCATCGGTATTGCGGATGAATATCAAAGTGTACCTTTACAAAGCTATCGTAGGGATCGCTGCTTATACTTTCAGAAATATATTTTGCGATAACTATCTGCAATATATTGGTGAATAATAGTTCAGATTTTTGCGCGGGTGAAATATATAGATAATGATGCGGTATGAGATATCTGAGCTAATGCAAGACGTTGGATTTTGTATCAAATGTCTATGTTTGTGTGGAAATTTTTTGAAAATACAAGAAGCAATCATTATATAGATATATTTATTAAAGATAATAAAAACGCGCAATTTTTATATCGATTTTTATATTTCAAGAAACGATATAATAAGTAACTCGAATTATTATGTTTACTTAATTAAAACCTCTGATTCGTTTAATTTTGTATTTTAAGACGTTCTCGCTGAATATACACATGTCCCTCTAAAATTATTTCTTTCCCTTCTTTATAAGACGGAAAAACTCGTTAAAGCAACATTTTAGTATTTTAAAAAATAAAACTCAAACATATTTATTAAATCACTATACCTACATTTAATTGGATTTCACGAGTGAGTATACTTATAAATAAATGACTTTATATTCAAACGTTACTTCAATTTTTTATATTTTATTATAAGTACGTATGTAAAATACATATTTTGTCAATGATTTTGAGATTTAATTTTTTCGCACAGTTTAGTGAAAAGACATACGAGAAAAAAAATAAAAAAAACAATATCAAATGTTTGATAAAGTAATAACTGCTGGACACACACCATGAACAAAAAAAAGGGAGAGAAAGAGAGAGAGAGAGAGAGAGAGAGGCTGGCCTTCTGAAAGAGAGGAAGAAATAAAACGATAGCAGAGAAACCGGTTGCCCATCATCGTATTCATCCCGATGGCTGACTAAGAAACGGGTTATTAAAAATATTATTTATTTACATATCTTTACAATCTTATACACTGTATATAATATAATAGGATGTGCCTTTTTTTACTTTATTTTATCAAGTCATGGCACTAAGAAATTCCATACTATTTCAACGTCTCGGGTCCACCATTATGTTTTGGATGAAAAAAAAAGTAAAAATAAGATGATTTCAAGATGCTCGATAATCCGTTCTTTTCTGGCTCCCTCTCTCTTTTCTGCCATTTTTAAGAAACGTATATAAGTATATATATTACCAAGTCCAGTTGTAGAGATTATTAAAAAAATAACTTGCGGGAATATGACACTGTCGATTAATTTATTTTTATATAGTTTTCAAAATAAGCTATGCCTATAGGAAAAGATTACTATAAAGTATATAGACGCATAAACATTTCGAATTGCTTTAAATTATTTTTAGATAATACGTAAAATTTTTAAAAAATACTTTTGAGTCACATCGACTTTTTAAATAGAAAACAATAATATTGTATAAAATTAAAAATTCAAAATAAGAATACTTATACATGGATATGTAATATTTGAAAAAATAGCATGCCCAGCATGTAGCTACCGTTAAATTTTCAATTTACTTTATATATTTAAAGCAAATCGTCTGAAAATTTATGCCACAGGATGACAGGGCGCGTTCGATATTTTCTCATAACAGCAGCTTGACGCCATAACAAGAGAAAAATACGTATACATATAGGTATAAGCGACTGGCCAGTTTCTAACGGAATTACCCCAGCGTATCATATAATTCTATTGGATAGAGAAAGCGGCCTTATACGTATACACACACCCTCTCTATACAACATCGAAGTGAACGAGAAGAGAAAGTTAAAGAAGACCGGGTACTCGCAACAACCCCTACTCTCTTCAAATAGTGGACAATTTCCACCCCAAGCAGACCCAGGCACCCGAAATTACACGCACACATAAAAATATATTTAGCTATGCCTCTATCTACATACTAACACTCCGAAATTTGAAGGAGTGCCTGGGTCTGCGTCATTGCCCGTGCAATGTTCGTATACGTAAAGCTGACCCTCGCTCTGTACTCTCTATTACTAGGAATTCAAAACGAAGCGAATATGGGAAGAACGGGGAGAGGGAGAAACAGAAGAGAGCAGAGGCAAAGGACTTTAATTTAGACCGAATTACGCGAGGAGAAGAAAAAAAATCAGGAAACGAGCTGTGCGATATCTGTATATATGTACAAAATTACAAAAAACTACTGTCATGAGGTGAGAAAAAAATTTTAATTGACTTTGACATACGCTCTAAAAATTTGTTCTCCTTATATCATATACTTGGAAAATAAGTTAGTTGTTAATAAAATTTTCACCAAAACATGATTTATTTTGTATTTTTTTTTTAAAAAGGTAGAAAGATGATTCAAAATTCAATTCAAAGTTTTAGAAATAAGCTTAAGAGGATGGAATAGTGGGGAAATCTACATTACCGACATTAGCGTACTTATTAATTATTTTAAGAAAAATAATGTAAAATTTAGCAAAACCCGA
>JAPYZE010003558.1:0-14447 GCA_030522805.1 Leptomastidea abnormis | reverse complement strand
TATATATATATATACCATTTCTACCACCCTATAATATACCCTCTCCCTCTCATCAGCAGATTTGAGTGTAAGCTCAGCAGGCAGGCACCGAGTCTGCGGGGATGTCAGCAGGGCGTGCTTGGGCACGTTCTCGGGCGTGGAACGCGCTTTGGTATACAGGATCAGGGTACAGAGACACAAGAGAGAGAGAGAGAGAGAAGATAGGATGTAGGTAGAGACAGAGGGAGAGATGCTGGCTACTATACTATGTACATACCGTGCGCCAAAGTGCACGTCGATATATAGGGATGACGCTGCTGGGCGAGCTTGCTATCGGACTAGCAGCAGCAGAGCGTCGGTGCAGAGGAGGAGGAGGCGTCTCTCGTTGCCTTCGTCGTTGGCTTTCGCCTCGCGGGCGGCTGATGCAGCGAAGGAGAGAGAGAGAGAGAGAGAGAGAGAGAGAGAGAGGAGGAAGGAGAGCGAGAGCAGAGCATCCAGCGGGATATTGGACGAAAGTCCCCCTTCCCCCCTTATCCTCCTATCTCTATCTTCCTTCGTATCCTCCTCCTCCTACGCTTGGTACTATTACATATAGCTGCTCTGCTGCCGGGGGCACACGGTACCTACTTCCGTAGAGGCGTAGCACCACCACCACCACCAGCAACGACGGCCTCTCCTATACTAAATTGGAAAACAATTTTTTAATTCGAACGATATTAATTTGGCTCTGCTCTCCCTTCCTCGCTCGCTTGCTCTCTCTCTGTCTTTTTTATTTTTCTCTTCACTATCGCTGCGCCTTTTTTTACCATTATGCTATATGCCAAGAGTATATTTTCCTTTTTTTTTACTACGTTCTTTATTATTTCCGTGGACCGCATGCGTTTTGATGAACTTCCGGTGGTGCTCGGTTAAATCTGACGGAATTTTTTCTGTAATAGCGAAGCGATATATAGAGTATAGGGGCAATAAATAGATTTTTGTTTTATTTTTATTATATTTTATCGATGTGGAGTAATGGTAAACTGTAAATGAAAAAATAATAGGCCAAGTAACTTGAGTATAAATTAGTTACAACGATTAACCAATGATAGATTTTGAGATTTTTAAGAAAGTTTTTTTAATTTCATATTCACAGAAATCAGCATACGAGTACAGGGAAGGATAATTCATGTATATGAAATAGAAGAGGACGAAAATATATAAGGAAGTTAAGGGCTGCATCAGGACTCGTCGAATGCTGATTTAATAGCTACGTAAGTGCAGTTCAGCCCTGCAGCACGTGCTCGTAATCGCAGGAATTAAGCGTAAATGAGCCGACGATCCTTATGCACAGAAACGACGTTCCAAGGCCGAGCGAGAGTCATCATCACTCTCAGACTCTCTTTCTCTTTCTCTCGAGTGCAAGTGCAACTATATGCACTGTTGTATACTCATTCTCGTATCATTTAGATCTGTATGATCATCATCACGTATTAAAATTCGTGTGTATATGAACTTTAAAATGAATATAAAAAAAAAAAAGAAAATTGTTGATTTAGCAAGTTTTTTTAATAAGATGGATCTGTTTTGTGATATCCGATAATGAAATTCAATTATATTTTATTTCACATTAATCTATTAACTTCGCGTGAAAAAAAATTAAATAAAATCTAAAGAAAATAAAAAAAAATCAGTAAAAATAAAATCAAATAAAAACATATAACAAAAAAAAGCTAACTTCACCCTTGAGAAAAATAAAAGCACGTGCTGCATATTGCAGATCGACAAGACCTCCACGTATACATATATACACACAAAAAGCTCGCAAATCATCAAGAAAGCAAAAGTAAGTAAGAAAGAAAGAATTGCAAGCCAGCAAATGGCCCTCTTTTTCTGCGAAATACGAGCGCATAATAGAAGAGCCGTGAATAAGAAGGGAGGGGGGGGGGCGGAAAGGGGGAAAGCAATAGAAGATATCTCTCCCCTTTCCCTCTTTTAGCCGTCTACGCAGAATTATACGCAAGACGCACAAGCTCGCGTTGCAGATTATCGCGTGGCAAAAGCTGCTGTTCCCCCGTTGCAGCGTTGTAGTGCGCTCGACGAATAAATAAACGTGCGTTAATGTTATAAGGCGCGCATTCGTACGCTCGCACACACACACACGCCAAACAAAGCGCACAGCAAGAAAGAGCCGCGAGAAAACGCCTCTTCCCTTTCGTAGCTCTTCTCTGTTTTCCCTCCTCGCTCTCGCGTATACGCAGCACACATATACATACTTACATACTCGACCTGCATCAGAGATGAGAGGTAGTAGCGTGAAAGAATATGCGTGCACAAAACAGGGTGAACCAAAAGAAATGAAAGAAAAAAAAAAAATTAGCTTGCGGGCGCCTGAATTCTACGGCTTGCGGGCAAGAGCAGAGAACGTCGGCATGACGCGAGAGCCGAGAGCGAGAAAAATAAGCAAAAAAGAAAGAATGAAAAAGAGGGATACGAGGTGTGGCTGTATACATATATAATAGCGGACCACTGCAGAGACGAATAGGTATGCGAAGAGCAAGAAGGAGAACAGTGCAGTAGCAGCAGTATATAGATAGCAGTAGCACTATGCCAAGGCTTTGGAGGGAATGTGAGGGAGAATGAGGGGTGGGAGGTGGGGGAGAAAGGACTTGGTGGACGAGACAGCTGCGGGCCATGCGGACCTCCGGCTGGCTGCTGCTATGCGCCGCGTTCCCTGCCTGCCGCCACCACCACCGTCGCCGTCTCGGGTCTCCTATACCGTCGCGCGGAGCTCGTTTATCGCGCGTGGCTCTACAGCTCCTCGTACGTGAGCACGCATATAGTATATCCTCGACCCCACGGACCCCTTCCTCACCACCCCAAACCTACCAAAGCTACGTACATATCGTCAACGTTAGCGAACTGCAGCCAGCAAGAACGGTGTTGGTGGCGGTGGTGGCATGCACATACAAACGCATATACGTATAGACTACAGTATTCCACACACGCACACAAACAAACACACACACACACACACACACACACACACACACACACACACACACACACACACAGAAACGCAGGAAGAGGTTTGGCCGCTCACGCGCGGCTGCTCTCTCATCCCGCGGTTGCAGGCTGATGGCGGCTCTCCGCCGAAAGCCAATCCCCCCTGCCTTCCCCCCGACGCCATTCTACCAGCAGCAGCAGCAGCCACGAGCCGCTCACTAGTACGAAACGTTATGTATTTGCGCTCTCTCCCTTGCACACTTGCTTCTCTACTCCATTCTCTTCTCTCTCTCTCTCTCTCTCTCTCTCTCTCTCTCTCTCTCTCTCTCTCTTCCTCAACGTTTCTCGCTCCTGCAGTTGATGGTGCGCTATAGCTGCTGCTGCTATACTCGGTTTCGCCGAGGCTCTCAGGGCTCTGCTGCTGCTGATCCCTTGGCGCGTCGCGCATAGTCAAGACCCCCGCGGCAGAGGCTTTGCCCACCCCCTTTTCCCTATCAACCCTACAGTTTCCTCTGCTGCTGCTGCTGCTGCTGCTGCTGCTGCAACCAACGTCGACGACGCCTTCACCATCTCCCTTATATTACTCTCTATTCACTTTGCGATCTCTCGAAACGCTGCTGATGCTGCTGCAGCTTCGTTTTACCCGCTCCTATAGCCGTCGGTATAGGCTATATTTGCTCTCTGTCTCTCCAACACAAACCCAAGTACCTTTCCCGTTACATATGGGTACCTTTTCCTTACTACGGAAAACCCTTGAAGACGTCTCTTTGCTCTTTGCGAGCGTCTGTGCCTATCGCGTATAGCTCTATAGATTCTCGTACATGCTGCAGGTCTTATGGAGAAAAGTATATGTAAATGTAATGTAGTGCGAGTTAGATATACCAAAAGTGTAACGTTTACATATAGAAGAGAGCAAATATAACTTGCTTCTTCTTTTACACCTCCTATATACCTACTACATAAAGTATTGCGACTCATAAGCAAGATTGATTAGATCTTTTGATCTGTGCTTATATATATTATATTTTTTTATATCGGCGCTGTCCTCAAATTGGCAATTACTTATCCGTAATTTTTGTACTTTGACAACTGTAGATCAAATATTTCGTCTTTTCTGACTTGTTTCAATTTGTTTTAAATGATCCTATTTTACAGTTTTAATCCCTCATAGTGACACTATACTTAATAGATTATTTTATAAATTCAAAATGTAAACAGACATTATCTTTAATTATTAGGCTTTTCTTTTTATTTTATGTTCTATACAAACGTATCATCATCAAACAACTTTTTCTTTTATAAACCAATAAAAATACATACAGATTAAGCTCCCAAATAACTAAATCCTTGAAAAAATTCGTATGCATACACGTTTTCGCATATCAAGTCTGCAACAATAAAAAAAAAAAAGAAAAACGCGCAGCTTTAAAAAGGCTCGTGTAAGGCTTTAGTTGGTAGGGCCACCAAAAAAAAAAAGAAAAAAAAAGAGAGCAAGAGTAGAAAAAAGAAAAATAGTTTATGCCCTCCGGCAGCAGGAGCAGCAGCAGCGCTCTCGAATTTCAATTTTCGGCTCTTTGCTAATCCCGCGCGATCGAACACGAACCGAAGCTCTTTCTCTCACTCCCCGCATCACGTATAGAGCGTAGAACGCGGAGCCAATCGACGGGGCGCGCCCGCAGCACTATAGTCTGCTCACTACCACCTCCCTGCTCCCCCATTACCACCCACCACCTTCACCACCCCCATCGAATCATCCGCTTCCCATCCGAACAGCGGGCGGGCAAGCAGGCAGGCGGGCGCGAAGAGCCTTCATCCAATTTCTTCCTCCCTGATTTTCGGTCGACCTCCTCCCGTCTGTCGTCGGCACATCTGTTTGAGCTTCGACCGAACTACGTGTATATATATATAGAATAGCACTCACACACGTGGCGCCAAAAACTCGTCTCGCGTATACATGTATAGCTGATGGGCGCCAAGCCCGATATCGCCACCCCTTACCACCCCCCCTCCCTACATCGTCCCCTTTACTCACAAAGCTCGCGCGAGGTCTGCAGTATAACAGCTATACCTATACGTCGGCACAGTTTTTGCGCGACCCCAACGCGGCGTGAAACGCCGACATACGGGAGAAGGAACTGAGGGGGTGAAGAGGGAAGTACTACCCCCCCCCCCCCCTTCCCCCGATAAACGTGAGCGCGCGGCTTGATAAAGCGAGAGAGAACGAGAGCTGATGTGAACGCTGTTGAGAGAAGGTATGTATACACATATAGGGGGGTTGGTTGACTGCAGCGGGAGCTATAAACGTTCGCTCGAATGACGCGATTTTTCCAGCAAAAGTGAAGGGGGGGGGGAGGAAGGCTTCGCGGTTTGATGGCTTTTTGCGTCGATGAGGGAGAACGAGCGAGCGAGTGTTATAGTATATATAGGTATACGAGTGATTGCGCGGACGCTCGCTCTCTTGATCATCGCGTGGGTCGTTGCAGTTCGATGATTGCATGACGCGCGACCAGACTGTGTTATACTGCGCTGTTGTGTATTAGCGTAGACCCAGCATTACGTATATAGCTACGATCAACCGGACTATAGGCGCATGAGTGTTGTTAGAACGTAGTGCAGGATTTTATATTTAGATGCATCTTCGCGCATGGATTATTTATATAGTCGAGGAGAGAAAAAGAGATAAAGGATGAAAAAGAGTGGAGGGAGAGCTTTATAATACGCAAGCTGTTGTTCGTTGAGATTCTTAAACGCTATATGTACTGGCTAGCCGCGACAAGAGAGAGAGAGAGAGAGAGAGATAGAGAGAGAGAGAGATAGATAGAGAGGTAGAAAGTGCTCGAGGCCAAATTAGGATCGTCGTCGTGTGCGGGTGCTAATCAAAAATTCAATTAGGTCCAACGCTGCTAATCCTATCCTCCCAGCAGCATCTCCCCCCTTCCTAACTTTCAATCTCTTTCTCTCTCACACACACACACATACACACACACTCACATAATATGTGAAGCCGCAGGCAGCTTGAGGCTTGCCCACTTGTGTGCTAGTCGTCGCGTAATGCCCAGCGCGAATCTAATTTTGCGTGAAAGCTCTTCCTCGATTACCCCGCAGCAGTAGTAGCAGCTTTACTAGATGTACTGTTTCCGAAAGGAATAAAAAAAAAAAAATACTTAATGAATTGCTTGATTGCGTGGTTTTGGAGGCTCTCGAGCTGTCTATCGTGTTAATGCTTATTTTATGGAAAGTTTATTTCGTGAAAATTGTGCTATATATCATGTAGTTAGAAAAACAATAAACGATACTAAAATTATGTGTTGAAATAAGACACCTGTTTATTTGATATTAATTGTTGTTTGGAATTTAAATATGATGATCATCAATGTAAGAAAATAATAATTTAATAAATCGAAAGAAAAAAATATAATGCTATGACACTTTTTAAAACAAAGAAAATCTATTAAAATTATGTAAAGTATCTTATTCGTTGATTTTTGACGACAGAGATTTGTGTGCATATAAAATTACAACCTATAGGTATATATCATATTAATGGAAGCTAACTAATGACTTAATACGGATACGAATAACCAGCATAAAAAAGACAAAAGCCAAATTATACACGAATTTAGTTAAGCAAGGCCTTCGAACAAAAGGACTAAGGTGATGGAGTTATGGACTTTTTTTTACAACTAATTCACATTAGCTCTCGAGGTCACACATACGAGAGCAAAGATGTTCATAAAGAATGAAAAAACAAAAAAAAAAGGCACTCGCCGAGCCCATATAAATCGCTAATGAAGATCAAATTTCAGAATCAGAAAAAAAAATAAAAAATCTTTTTCTGCCTTTCTACTCTCTTCGTTTCTTACTATATTTCATTGTATATGTATATTATATACATATGTTGCACCTAATAACACTAGCCGCTGCCTACGGGTGGTATATAGTGATTCTTAGATCACATCACACACATACACATACACACACACACACACACACACACACACACACACACACACACACACACACACACACACAGGCACCCACGTATAAAAATAGTGGTGTTAAAAAGTAAGAGGGCTACCAAAAAAAAAACGGCATGTCGACATGAGGGAGAGAGAGAGAGAGAGCCTAAGAAATGAAAAGGGAATTTATCGCGTCGTTTTGTTGGGCATGAAAGCGATATATATTTGTAGGGGAATTAAGGGAGAGGGTGCCATTGACTGTGGTTTAATAGTACAGGTGACTTTGTGTACATGATACTCGGCTTGTATATTATACATTTGGATATTATATAATAATCGGATATAAAGGTGTTACGAATTTTGAGGTTTATTTTTATTTTGAATATTGATTAAATATATAAAATTGTATTTTTTTCTATTTAATATGTTATATAACTCATCATTATTCATTCACATATAGATTTAAAAGACGCTTCTTGTGCCCTTTATCAATCTTTAATATTTTTGAAATCACAAGATTATTGACGTACGTATCTAAGGTGCTGACGTAGTCAGTTGCTAGAGCGTAGAATTTGTAATCTACTGGACGCAGGTTCAATTCCTGGCGCCTATCGCTCTGAGCTGCGAGATCCTAGATCTGAAATACACTTATTCGAGTGTCAAAAAAGTCTTTAAAAGAAATCTCTAAAAACTGATATTTGTGTCTTTTATTGCGATTTTATCGCTGCACTGCGTATTTGACTTAATTTTTTAATTATTTTTTTTTGTAGATCTACGATTACTAAATCATTTAAACACGAAAAAAAATCTCTTCATACACAAGAAAAACAAACGAATTTCGCAAAACACGAAAATCTCTAAAATCCAAACATTTTCATCGCAACACGTACATTAATAAGAAAAAAAGAAACTCTAGCTAGAAAACTACTTTTCAAGCTCGAAAAATTTCGCGTAAAAGTACAAACGTAAAATGAAAAAGTGGCTAACGAATTTTCGGCTGAATAATATAATGAAACTCTTGTTTCGAACATAAGAACACCCGCATACTATTCTATCTCTCTCTTACACATACGCTAAAAAAGAATAAGCAAAACAAAAAAAAAACTGAAAAAACCACGAAGCGTGGATGAGAGTAATGGGATGGGAAAGAGAGGCGACAAAAATAGCTAGCCCATGAGAGTAAGAGAGAGAGAGAGAGAGAGAGTAAGAGAAAAACGTCATAAGAGTAGTAAAGAGTACAGTAGAGAAAAGGCCGCTATAGCAAGGGTTTAGCCAAGCGAGCACTTGACTTTGTCGCATTAGCGTCCGCGGCTTTGCCAACCTGTCTTCCTCCCTCTCCCTAACTTTTTTACTCCCAACGTCACAGCTATACTTTTGCATGGTAAAGAGTAGCATGTGTGTGTGTGTGTGTGTGTGTGTGTGTGTGTGTGTTGTATGAGCTAGTGTGACGTGAGGCTTTTAGGTGTATGAATTGGTTTAAAAAATTCGCTAATTGATATAACGCACATATTTGTGTGTAATAGATTTGTGTGTAATAGTCTGTTTATTGATAAAGTCTGACCTACGTTAAAAATATTTGTAGGTGGTTTTTTTATCGTGTGCGTATAATAAAATTAATTAAGACGTATGAAAAATACAGTAAAAATTTGGTTTTCAAATAGGTATAAAGATGAAGCATCGAGTTAAGCTAATTATTTGAACACATTCACAATACGCATAAATTATAGTGGAATTATTGAAATTATACGTTTGGTTACTTGAAACATATTATAAAGGTACATTGTTAACTTTAATGTAAACCCGTGATAAAAAAAAAAACTCTGACTATATTTTTATGAGCTATATTAAGAATAGGCTGATTAAACTTTCACGACGTCTTTGACATCATACGCACATAATATAATATAGAATCGATGACGTCAAATTATCGTGTTACAATAGAAAAAAAACTGACGCTCAGCTGTTAATTATTATATTAATTAAAATAAAAGGTGTGTATAAAATTTTTTGACAAATTAATTGCAGAGTAATTTACGAGAACATATAAAAGTTATATGTATAATTAATTTACATTGACATTTTTATCAAATTGAATTCGTAACAATTGTAAACACGTAAACATTTTATAGCATTCACCAAAAACCTTTTAAATGTGGTTTAATTTATGACTTATTAATGAAGTGCTAATATAATATATATACACCTTAAAAAAGTAAAAGTAAATAAAAATGGATCGTACGAGCTTTTTAGGATTTTTTTTTTTATAGAACTTTAAAATAGCCATTAAAATATGAGTTTTATTAGACTTACTAATTTAATGTGACATTATTAAAAAATAATAAAAAAAGAGGGTAACGATTAAATTTTGATACTTTAAATTATTTTTTATCTCGACGATATAATAATAATAATAATCATTTTTAATTTGAATAATAAAAATTTAATAAACCACAGTAAAAAAAAGCTTTAAAATTGTAACAGTGGATCTTAAAAAAAAAGAAAAAAAAAATTGTCGTGCTGGGAAAACTAAATAACTTTCCATTTCATTAAAGAGAATAAAGCATCCTGAAAGTTCTCACTTTAAGCATAGACACAAGATAGGTATAATGAAGTGCTTAAACGAAAGCACTTGTATACAGCAGTTCTCTCAAACCACAATATGATGTTTCTCCTCATCAATCAATACAGATTGGTAATCTCTTTCTATAACTCCAAACTCAATCATTTTCTAAACGTCTATTACAACGTAATAACTGATAATAAAAAGCAATTAACCCTATTTTGTATTATATGTTTGAAGATCGGTAAAATTTATGAATGAAAATGAAAAGGAAAAAAAATCAAAGCTATAGAACTACTTAACGTACATGTAAATAGCAAGAGCTTTTATATACATAACATATACCTCTACACATAAATACAAAAGTGAAAAGTACGTGATTACGACGTGTAAAATCGTTTCGTGAACATAACACGTATACATACATACACATATACGTATATACACACGAGAGTGGGATTTAGCATCGCTCGGTCGGAAGTGATTTATAGCTCTTTCGTTTCTATGATTTTCTCCGTCTGTTTATAGGGCAGTAAACTTCCTGAAAGTAAAAAAAAAAGTAAAAAAAAAGAAACGACGAGCAAAACAAGAACATTCTTCCCTTTCGTTTTCTGTCTTTCACTTTCTTACCATCTTAATCCCCCTCCCCTCCCCCTCCCCACCTCACTCTTTCTATACTTTTTTTTTCCTATCTTTCTTTTTTTTTACATCGATTCACCAGCAATTGATTCCTCATTCTTCTCTTTTTTTTTCTTCTTTTTCTCTCCTCCCACTTTTTTTTTTATTTCTTTTCGTATACAAACAGTCTGAATCTACAAGCTAAACACGTAGTTGCTCTTCGTGCAAGCCAATGCACAAATACACACATAACACGAATAAAGTTCAAATAGAAAGAGAGAAAGAGAAAGACAATAGAATTATACGCGAACACGTGTATAGTGTCATTTTCAATTCCTCTTTCTTCATCTACTTTTCTTTTGATTTTTTTCTTTATTTTCTGAATTTTCTCTCATTCTTGCTTCTTTATCTTCCGCGAGAAAGTAAGCAGAGAAAACACAAGATTTTTTTTCTGCGTAACAACGTCGACGATGACAACAGGGGATTTCTTCTTCGGTATATAAAGATTACGCGTATACACGCGCGCGTGTGGGTGTATACGCTATACTCAATGCATTGTGTGTGTGTAGTAGAAAAGGGAAGAGGAGGGGGGGGGGGGGGGGGTCAGGGGCGCGGATATATACGACACTCTATAGATATATACTATATACTAGCTCTCGGACGAAGACTCTGCGGCTCTGGCGTTCTTGCTTGCCCTCTTCTCTCCTATCTCTCTTCTCTATATACCATCACTAGTATATAGGAAGAAGAGAGAGTAGGGGGTAAGAGGAGGGTTAGCTCGCTCGTTCGTTTGGCCGCGTTCTCTATACCTCACTCTCCTTCTCGCGTTTCCTCGTACGGCAGTGGCGGGTTTCCAAGCCCGCACACACACCTACACACTTACACACACACACACACACACACACACACACACACACACACACATACGCATATCTGCAAGCTCGTTCTCGACTTGAGAGCGAGTATATGTGTGTAGCGTCCTCTCTTCCTCTCTCTCTCGCTGGCTTTTCCCGAGGGTGAATATCGATCCTCAATCTCGTTCTCTCTCTCTCTCCCTCCTTCAGTCAGTCAAGGGTGAAAAGAGAAAGAGGGAAGGAAGAGAAAAGTCCCAGCACGCTTGCTGGACTCCTGGACATTACGAAAATTCGCGGAAGAAAATTCTCCCGGGGGGTTGCTACGCGAGCACACGCGGAGAGAGTATAGAAAGAGAGTTTGCTCGCTTCTCCGACCCCTCCTTCTTCGCTTCTACCTTCTATATATTCCAGCAGCTCTCTGGTAGCCGAGCTTTCTCCCTCTCTACTACTGCTACTATATACTTCTCTCGGCTTGCGCGCGAGAAAATTCCGTCGATTTTGCCGGGCCACGCTGGGATGAAAACACACGTACACACAGACACTGGTAGAGAGTTGCTCTGCTGCTGCTGCTCTATAGTTGGAGGAAGTCGCCGCGGAAGATAGAAAATGAGAGAGAGAGAGATATGGAGGAAGAGAAGGGACCGGAAATGACGGGATCCTCACGGCTTATGTGTATATACGTGAGCACACGCGGCGGCTACAAGAGCTGGGAGTTAAAGAGCCACATCGCGCAAAAGAGTTTGTGTAGTACACATACATGTAGAAATGCGCGTATATATATACGTAACGATGGGGGACGAACGGACGGACGGGTTAGGAAAGGAAATTTTTCCTCGAAATTGAGATAATGTTCAAAGATGAGGAATTTCACGCTTGACCTACATACAGTATAGTGCTAAAGAGGAAGAGAGAGAGAGAGAGAGAGGAAGAAAACGAATTTTATGTATGTATGTATGTCTATATAGATAGATGGGAGATGCGCGAAAGAGTCGGGATTTTCCATTTACCTCTGTACATATAGCAAAAGAGTATGTATGAGTGGGTTATATACATGGAGACCCTTTTTTACCCCAGTCACCCCTTTTTTCGTGATGAGAGGGAATACGCCGTCAGGAAAGCGTAGAGGAAAGAAGAAAAAAGGAGAAACAAAGTAGTGGTTGCAGGGCATGTATAGGCGAAAAAGAAGAGGAGTTGGAACGTATGAAAATGGAGCACGAGCGAAGGGAATATTATATATGCAGTATGGTATGTATGTATGTATATGTGTGTATGTGTGTTCGAGGAATATACCTATACGTACATACATAAATGCACGTGGGGAAGTGTAAGCTAATCGTTGGGCGTACGAACTTTAGAACTACAATGCGGCTACTCTGCCGCGAATTGCGCCTCTCTCGCACGCAAGGTATAGACTTTCTCGAGTATATGCAGTATAGTGTTTGTTTACTTTTAATCAAACGTTTACACGTGCGGTCTCGTATAGTAAAACGTGTACTGGATATTTTTTAAATTAATTATTTTTTTTTTTTTTTTTTTTTTTTTTTGTTAAATGCCTTGGGTTTGTTTTCAATTTTTACGCAGGTAAATTGTTGTGTTAATGCGTTGTTGTTTTGAAACAGATGAAAATGTAGGTATATTTTTGTTGTTGGGAATTCTGGGTTTGAATTAATTGCTGGGTAATAAAAGTTATAATGAGGAATCGATTAATTAATTGGAAATGTCAGGTCGATTATTTTACGAGTATTTTGTTATACGTTTAAATGTATATGTTAATCAAATTTTCTTATCTATACCGATGCAAATATAAATAAACCAGTTTACATTTAAATAATTCTATTCTTTAATAAAAATTAAAAAAAAAATTTATTATTCTTATACTCCTACAATTATACATTATCCAACATAATGTCAATAATAAGTAATCACATAATTATCCGCTTATCAATTACCTCTATCAAAAAAATAGAGATTGAAAAAAAAGAACTTTCCATACATTAAAAAATCAGATATTCAAACTATATAATATCTCAAGCAAAAATATATAATGGGACCTTAAAAAATTCATCGGTACTCATGAAAGAGAAAGATAGAGAGGTGTATAGTAACGGAGGGGGGGGGGAGGAAATAAGCACAGATGCGACATTTCCTCTACCGAGAGCTTGTCGCGCGGCGGTAAAAAGACAACTTCCTCATAAAGTATTAGTCCACTATTCTCTTTCTCTCTCTCTATCTCTCTCCCAAATTAGCCAGTCAGCCTCATACCTCGTCCAATATATATATAAATTAGCGGCTCTCGGTTATACGACTATACGGTCGAGTAGAGAAAGGAAAGTCAAAGGGGGGGGGAGAAGGTATGAGGTGAGGGGGACAGAGCAGTGCTCGCGAAATAAAAGTTTCAGCTCGCTGCTGGCGGTGTGCAAGCGAATTAGAACGAACGAACGAAGAGAGAGAAAGAGAGAGATGCCTGAGAGTCATTTTTAGAGAGCGCAGAGCAGCTTTATATATATATATTACTATATATCTATGTCTATACTGTGCTCTCGACGCTGAATATTTCAGCTCGTGGCCGTCGCTGCTTCTGGCGGCATCGAGCAAGCGAACGAACTTTCGGCCTGCTGCTGCTATCACCGTCGTCGTTCTCGTCGTCGTCGTTGGCGACGGCGGCCGCGTTATTTTGCGGTGTCCCCCGCTTGCTCGCTCGCGAGAGAGCCCTCTCCTCTATATCGATCAGAGCTCTCTCTCTCTCTCTCTCCCGCGTTCTTGCCTCTCGCTCCTCTCTTTCGGCTCTTTTTTATCTTGACGCGCGGCTCTCTCTCTTACTCTCTATTCTGCGATCGGAGTTTTTATCCGTGTGTTGGCGATCGTCCATGTATGTGTATGCAGTGTCGCGCTTTCTAAAAACATCGCGGTATATATAAAAGCCGAAGAGGCAACTATAGGTGCAAAAAAAGAAGAAACAAAATAAAAAAAAAATCAAGAAACGAAAAAGTATTTGATATAAAAATTCCCGTAGTGTCCAAAGAAAAGCTGAAAGATCGCAAAGGATCGCACACCCACACACACACCCTTGATACATACGTATACATATTATATATACCTAAATAAGCGCGTGGTGGCCCACCGCGACGCGACGAGTCAGCCGCGAAGCCACTACAAGGACAAATTACAGACGCGGCAAAGACCCGCAGAAGCGACATATAACACGCGAGAAAGAGAAAGAGTGGGCCAAAAAGGGAGATCGAGAGAGTGGGATGTAGAAATGAGGAGACGGCGGGAAAGGGGAAACATACAGCGCGTGCGTGCAGAATCGCGCGTTTGCCTTCTTGTGTGTGTGTGTGTGTGTTTTTTTATACAGTCGCGAAATTAACCGGTCTCTCTTTTTCCCCCTCGCGATTTTTTCGATTCATCTGCAACTCAGGAGCCGGTTCTTTTTTTTTCTCTGCAGCTTGTGTTTCGATTATTATTATTATTATTATTATTATTATTATTATT
>JAPYZE010003557.1:0-14176 GCA_030522805.1 Leptomastidea abnormis | reverse complement strand
TTCAAGTCGATATCTTTATTCCTTCGAAAGTTATCGTGCGAACAAAAATCGTTACACACACACACACACACACACACACACACACACACACACACACACGCGCGCGCACACATGCACGCACGCACACACACACACACAGACTTTTTCTAAAAATGCGTTTTTCGAGTTCAGAAACCTTAAAAACGTCGAGAAAACTAAAAAAAAACAAATCGAAAATTTGAGAAAGCAATAGAATCCAAAAGTTCTCAAAACCATAGACAGTACAGGTGACGCACTTCCGTACTGTAATTAAGGCGACAATTTATGATCGAAGGGTCACCCTGCGCTCTCGCAAAATTAAACTATTTTGAACGTGCGCGCTTTTCCCCATAGGAAGCCAAGGTGACACTCTCCAACGTACTATCGATATGCGTTGCGTCTAATGGAATCAGATCATTGCTGTCAATCAAGCATTTTATTATATGATTTGATTTCAAGATTTTTCTAAAAATCTAAGTCCGAACCCTCTCGTAACCAAATAAAACGTCGACATCCGGAAAATCGCCTCCACATTTTTTTTAGATTTTCCCCCTCAAAACTTTGTACCCCCATAGTATATAAGGCCGCCGAAACCGCAAAAATCCGTTCAGATGCTGCTTGTCACACCTAGACCGATCTTCATATCAGTTGTTCTTGCGTACTCTTAGTATCCGTTCCATTCTTTGGTCCCTTGGTTTAGAATACCGCCGCGATTATACTTACAAGGGCAGGTCACGGTCTGCGGGAGCTGGATTTGGCCCAAACTTGGGGAAAAAGTTGCTTGTTATTTAAATAAAAAAAGTGTCAAAGGGTTTTGTCCCATAGGCCTTCCTTTTCGAATTACAGGGTTTCGTACGTATAATATTATTTTTCTCTCTGATACTTCTCTTGAGTATAGCTTAAACTATTTTTGTAATAGCTAAATCTTCAAAATATAATGTGATAGCTAAGAAAATTACCTTTAATTCAATAAAGTAATCATAATATTTGATTTGCTGTAACTTTTGATTCAGTTAATATTTTATTAATATATAACATATCAAATTAAAGGTAATTTTCTTAGCTATCACATTATATTTTTAAGATTTAGCTATTACAACAATAGTTTAAGCTATACTTAAAAGAAGCATTAAAGAGAAAAATAATATTATACGTATAAAACCCTGTAATTCGAAAAGGAAGGCCTATGGGACAAAATCCCTTGACACTTTTTTTATTTAAATAACAAGCAACTTTTTCCCCAAGTTTGGGCCAAATCCAGCTTCCGCAGACCGTGACCTCCCCTTGTTAGTTGAAAAGCAAATCGTGCACCTCAGGAGTAAAGGTTTTAAAACATTATTCGCTCAATTTTATTTTTCTCTCTTGATACTAAGTATCGCCGCGACCTATCGAGTTGTAAGGCAAGTCGTGTGCCCCAAGAAAAAATAAAATATAATTGCACACTGATTAATTGTAAAAGAGATCCGCGATTTGCGATATAAATTATAATTAAAGATATATTTTTATAAAATAATACTTGTGTTTGTGTCTTCTATATTCAAATAAAGTATAAAAGAAAAATAATATAACGGGTGTTAACAATCATTTCATAATTACCTAACGGATATAAAAAGCCAGCAATAACTTGGTCGACGATTCCAACAGAATAAAGGTAAGAGAGCAAAATATATATATATATATATATATATATATAAAATTTTAATTCCTATTTTTCACCTAGACTCCCGAGTCTTGGCCCTCTCCCACATCACCTCCGTAAGCCGCCACGCTTCCGCGATTCAGTCCCTAGGTTCAAACCGCTCGGCATCGAAGGGCATAAAATAAAATAAAATTCAGCTGACGTTCTCTTGTAAATTATAAGTCAGAACGTTACAATAACTCAGAACAATAGGCTCCAAAACCTGTACAGACTGCTCCTAGCAATAGCTTTCCACCGAGAAAATCTCTCAACCAACTTCTCTCCCAACACAAAGTCCCGTAGGACTCGTGATCCAACCATCATCCTCCTGCTCAAGGGCTTCACACTTTGTATATACACCGTCGTAAGCTAGCCGCAACGAACCTACTGACCACTCGTCAAGAGCTCCATACCCACGTCTCTCTCGAGTCGGCCACACTTTTCCTCTTTCCTTGATCAGACCCAGAACGGAACTGCTGCTCTCCGTTCTGCCAGCAAACTCAATACCTCCGATTCTCTATCTACTCTCTCTTAGAATCGGCTATATATAATTGCGGTAGCCAATCAACGCTTCCCCTCTATTTACGCGATTGGACACATTATGCTGCATTGCGACAAAACTCGAGCAACACGCCATCTACCAGCAGTCATTTTCCCGCGCTCTTACTTCTCTTTTGGCGCAAACGTCTTATCAAGTTCTTTGCTAACTTTTGGCGCGCGCACATCTCCTTCCGTTGAAGTGCTCAATTTTAAAGTTAACGATTGATTTAGTGTTTAAATCTTTTTCCTCTCTTCCTTTCCACTCTTTATACAGTCTGACATTATACTTTTTTCTATTTTTCTCTCATAATAACAGCTTTCCTGATTTTATAACGCGCTGTTTTCTCAGTCTAACCTAAAACCGGTGGCCCTAGGCCACCGGCCTCGACCCTTTCATTCATCTCAACATGTTAACAACTTCCATAACCAAATGGCTGGCAACAATTCTTCTCCATCTGCTCCGCCTATAAGTTTTAATTTAAATCACCTTGAAGCTCTAACACGGTTTTAAAATTCTTCCCTAAACAATCTCAATATGAATTCTACTGCTCTTGCTGTCGCCTCACCTGCTCAGCCTAACTCATCTGTCTCCTTACAAAAGTAAAATGCTATTAATGATTTAATTAGAGAATCTTTCCCAGAATCTGGCATCTCCTCGCTTAATAATTTTTCACCCTCTTTAAATGCCGAAGATTAACAACATCAAGATAATTCAATGGAATCCATCTCAGCTTCTAATAAAAGAGACAACAAAGAAATTATACACTCAGACAGTGAAGAAGAAAACCAGGCTAAAAAAAAAAGCTTACTCAATTCAAGATGTAGTTACAGCCAATGTGCCTCAACCAACTCCTCCTTCACAAGAAAGCTCTTCGACAAATTGCTCATCATCTGCTTCTTCGGAATCCCAAGGAATCAACTCTCAACAATCACCACCAACACTTTAACTCTACCCAGAAGGAAGTCAGGGCCCTTATGCTATTTTTATTGAACCAATTGATGTGTCTCTTCTTCGAGGTAACTTGCATCTCACTACCACAGGCAGAATCATCAGTGAAAATTACAAAGGTACACTTGCTTCTTGCATATCCTTTGGTGCCCATAAACTCACACTTACAGTTCAGGATCATCCGACTGCCAATAAAATCCTTCAAGACCCCTCGTTTGCTGCTCACAACCTTCGCTTCTCTGTCCCCTCCCATAATCTTTTCAGATAAGCCATCATTCGAGACGTACCCCTAGAAATCTCTGAAGACTGTATCTTAGCTGAAATTCAAGTAAACCACCAGAACCTCAAGAAGGTCCAACGCCTTAACAGAAAACACAAGGACCAAGGGAAACCCTCACTCATCCCAACCAAATCAATACTTTTATCCTTTGAGGAAAAAGAACTCCCCTTTTATGTGAACCATTTCTTTGTTAGCTATCCATTAGATTTCTTTATCTCCCCTGTTAAAATATGTTTAAATTGTTTTAGATATGGTCTTATTAAAGACCAATGTCGAGAAAGAAGCCTTTGCATCAAATGTGGTGGCTCACCGCTAACTCTTCCACCATCACTTAATCCTCCATTAAGGCCCTCGTATGCTCAAACTACACGCATACGATCTGCTTCTCCTTCACCTAACTCTCTCTCTCTCTCTCTTCATCATCACCTCATGTGGCTCATTCTCAACCCCCTCCCTCCTCCACCCTTCCTAAATCCACAAAACCGACTCGGTTCTCTAATTGCAAAGTCTCCTATTCAACAGCTCATCAGTCTTTCCTACTTGCTCCAACTGGACGAGTTCCATTTATACCTCAAAAACCCCCTCATCTTCTTCCTTCTACTCCTTGCTCTACTCCCATCACTCAACACTCTTCTAGTATCAACGACCTGAACAACACTATTTCTCTTTTACTCAACCTTATATCCTCCGTTGTTGTTCCTGCTCTACAAAAAGCCGGTCTTCAAGACGCTTCTGACATTCTGACATTATTTCTTCTAAACTTTCAAAAATTTTAACTCCTAATATCAATGGATCATCAATCCTCAGCTCCAAATAATCTACGTATTCTACAATGGAATTGTAGATCACTTAAACAGCGCATTCGTGAAGGTAACATCCTTTCTCTTTTCTCAAATTATGACATTATTCTCCTCTGCGAAACATGGCTTTCATCAAATGATTTACCCAAAATTCCTAACCTCACCATCATTCACAAATCTAGACCTGAAGGTACGGGCGGTGGGACAGGCATTTGCATCCCCAAAAACATTTATTTCGACAAAATTAAATCTTACAACTCTTTTCACACCCTTGAATCTACCTCTATATCTGTCCAAACCAACCAAGGCCCCTTATTGTTAGTTTCAGTTTATCGCCCTCCTGCCAACAATTTCTCAAACCGGCACTGAACTTATCTTCATGATTCTATATCTTCCTTTAATAACATTATTATTGGTGGAGATTTCAACTGCCATCACGCCGCCTGGGGCTCAAAAACCAATTATCCAACCGGTTCTCATCTTTCGAATCTTTTTTCGACAAGAATCTTCTCGTCCTTAACGACGGTACTCCAACTTTTCACAATTCACACAACCCTAACATTAACTCTTGTCTAGACCTTACTTTTGTTACTCCAAACGTCTACCCTGTATACACTTGGTCAGTCTACGAGGACAAATATCTGAGCGATCACTACCCAATTTCTACTATTCTCAACTCTCGGGTAAAATCTGCGTCGCCTTACCACAGACTTAATTACAACAAGTTCAAACCCGAACGATGGGCCAAATTTACCGAGGATCTATCCTCTTTCTCTTACGATTCTTTATCTAACAACGCCTCCTCCACAGATAAATACAAGTTCCTAATAGAATTCATCTCAAACTCACTCAAAAAATTAACTAACCCTCCATCCTTCTCCTCTTCTAATAAGGCCAAAAAATCTCCCGAACCTCCCTGGTGGAATGACGCCTGTAAGGACGCAGAAGCCAAAAGAAAGTTGGCTTTCAGAAATTTTAGGAGAAACCCAAATCTCATCATGTAATAATTTTCTTATTTTCTTTATCCCAAAAGGTTTACCAGGCAAATTTCGCCCAATCTCCCTAGCTCAATCCTTACTCAAGGTCTTCGAAAGAATGGTCCTTTCTAGATTGAGCTGGTGGGCTGAAAGATATCTTATCTTTTCTCCTACTCAACTTGGCTTTCAAAAACGCAAATCCTGTCTTGACAACCATACCATTCTCACTTCTAACATATATAAAGGCTTCATCAACAATCACTACACAGTCACTCTATCTCTGGACGTCAAAAGCGCCTTCGATTGCATTGACCCAGCCACACTGACTCAAAACCTGAGTGATCTTGGTATACCTGCTCCTACATGCAAATTCTTTCACAATCTCATCTCAATGATATCTATGATTTTTAATATTGGAGGCGAATGCATAGGTCCTTTCCCTTCCTACAAAGGCCTTCCCCAAGGATGTGTCTCTAGCCCAACTCTTTTTAACATATATATCAGCAAACTAGAGAACTGTCTCATCGATGGCTGTAAAGCACTTAGCTTTGCTGACGATGTAGTTCTCTACGTCTCAGGCCCTGATCTTCCCAAGTGCCTTTCTATTATCGAAAAAAACTTTTCTAACTCCTCTAAATTCTTAAACCCTCTAGATTTGAGTGTAGGCCCCGATAAAACTGTTCTTGAAGTTTTCACCGACAAACACCTCGACAATTCAGGCTGCTATATTACTTTTGAAGATATAAAAATCCCCGCCTCTACTGAAGGAAAGCTACTTGGAATCATTCTTGATAATAAACTCTCTTGCACACCCCACCTTCAATCTCTTACTAAAAAACTTACTTCCACTACTAACTTGATACCCTCACTTTGCTCTCGAAGCTGGGGTTCTCACCCTGAATCCCTCATTTACATATTTAAAGCGCTCTTTCTAGGCTCCGCGGATTATGGCTCTATTTGCCTACTTTTAAGCGACAATACTCTCTCACAAAAAAATTGAAATCCTTGCTCGAAAAGCTCTTCGCGCAGCTTTAGGGCTTAGAAATTCAACTCCCAATCGCATAGTATACGCTGAATCCAAAATCCTACCTTTTCATATCCGCCAAAAAAAACTTGCTCATAGATTTGTTCTTAGAGCCCTTTCGATTTCTAACAATCCTACAACAAAAGCCATTAAAGATCTGTTCAATGCTCTCAAAGGATATAACCATCTCAACCTGTACAATCTCCCTGTCTTGAGAGCCTTCGCTCGTCTTAAACGTCACCGCCACCTCATTCACTCATCTACAGTTCTACCTTGTTACACTTTTTCTCTAGATTCTCAAAATTTCTCTCCGAATATTATTCTCACTAAAGGCCTAATAATTAAAAACTTTCCAAACCCCCCAGGAGATTTTCTCAACCTTTTTCGTCCTTTGCTCAACAACACTCACTCTTTTTATACTGATGGCTCCAAACAATCCTCCTTCACATACACTGGTCTGGCCGTTTTCTGCGCTTCCCTCAACATTTCTCTGCAAATCAAGATCCATATAGCCTCCATTTTTACAGCAGAGGCCCTGGCTATACAAATAGCTATTAAGATGATCCTTGAACTCTCTCGTTCCATAATCTTCTCCGACTCTTTAATTGTTTTACAAACGATTAAGAACACCTCAGATCTTACACCTTCTCCTCTCATCATTATCTTTAAAATCAAAAACTTATTAGAAAAAGCCTCCTCCCTAAATCTCAACATTATTCTTGCATGGGTTCCCAGTCACTTGGGAATCCCTGGCAATGAAAAAGTCGATATATTAGCCAAATCTGCTATTAGAAATGGCACCTTCATGGATATAAAACTCCCCTACTCCGATTTCTCTTCCATCGTCAACTCCATTATTTTTTCTGACCTTGATAATTACTTACGAAACTACCGCACTGAGACTGGTGTCCTTTATTACAATAAATACTACAGTAATTCTACACACACTTAGTTTCATGGTCTAAACCTCACTAGATCTTAAATTGTTACTTTCTCCCGTATGCGTTCTAATCACTTCAATCTTACAGCCAGCCTTTTTAAAATCAAACTCTCCAACTCTCCCATTTGCTCCTGTGGCGAGGACCAAGAAGACCTCAATCACGGCTTTTGGGCTTGCCCTAAATTTGACCGGCAAAGTCATACTCTCTTAAAAGTTTTACTAAACCTAAAACTTTCTCCCCCATACACTATCAATTCTTTTTTAGCAAACCCTACAAAAAAATTAATTTCTCTTTTTTTTAAATTCCTCTCCGAATGCTCTCTTACAATTTAAAATTCTCCCTGGCTAACTAGCTAATTCCCTAAACATCTATATATTTTTAACCGTAGGATTTTGTCGGAACCGGTGCCCAGCAAAATCTTCATATTATTGAGATTCTTTTTTAAACTCTTCACTCCTATCTCAATTTTTGAAATTCCTCGCGCTTTCCCCTATTCAATTTTGTTAATGGCCGTACAGCTCGCTGGTGCTAACATAAACCACTAAGAAGAAGAAAAAGAACGTCTTATCACGCACCACGCCGCTTCGAACACCGCTGCTACTTCTCCTGCTCTCACCGCACCATGCGACACAGCGTGCCGTGCGCACCGTCTTTCGACTCTCCCACATGCTTGACCTGCTCGTCACACTTACACACTAGTGACGGTAATCAATACCGTCACAATTTAATAAGGGAAAGACGTGAGATTTTATCTCAAAAAATGAAGTTTACTGTATGACCAAACAGAGGCTTTCAAACAACAGACTTTTAATCAGTTGTACGTGTTAGAATCCTTTCTAAATGAGAACTTACTCAGCGGTGTGTATATGTAAGTGTAAGTTATGGTATAGAGTAAAAGGTTATCTAAAATTTAAAACCCGGATATATGCTAATAAAATCATAGGGCTTAAGTTAGCACTACATGAACTTTTACGAAATGGAGTGTTCAAATCAGTAAAGACCATTAAAAAATCGACCATAATTTCAAATTATCACGTAAAAATTAGTTTGTAGTAACAATTAAAACAAGGTCCCCAAGATTGATTTAATTTCATTTTTGTGTTCGAATATAATAATTGGATTACAGTATAGCCTTACTCTCCTCTGTGTATATATGGTTCATTTTGTATCCTGGCCTGTTAAGAATTAACAAATTATAATTAAATTTAAAAAAAAAATTTTGGTTGTTATATATTATATTTAAAAGGTACATTTCGAATTCGACTAATTATGTTAACACTAAAAATAAAAAGGACGAAAATTTTACGGTTATGACCTTTGCTTAGTCGGAGTTTCACACTTTAATCATGCACCCAGTCAATATTTAATTTTTTTTCTTAAAAATTAACAGTAGACCGATATAAACGGTAATTTTACAATTTTCTACCCTACAATAAAAAAAAAGCAGTGTCTATTCGCACCCAAATACACGTAATTACGTGTGAATGAATCAAGATTTTAAAAAACACGTATTTAGGTGTACGTAATGACGTATACGTAATCCACATGAAATAAATAATTACAATCAGAACTTTTAAGAATACATAAAAGCTTATATCCACGTGATCTTTGCCAATATATTACGTTCACGTTATCACTGGCAAAATATCTTAGGAATACAAAAATATTACGTACACGTAAACCTTAAATAGCTTAACGATCACTGAATAAATTACGTACACGTAATCTCTTGCAGGTATGTTCAACAAAGAAAAAATATGTCACGTATACGTAGACACTTGCAGGCATAAATTAGGAATAAAAAATATAGTACGTATACGTAAACCATTTTAAGTATAGTTTGCTGATACGTAAATAATTGACATGAACTTAATCACTCATATAATTTGCTAATAACACAAAAAAATTACATACACGTAATCTTTTGCAGGTATGCTAAAGAGATGAAAATTACATTATGTACACGTAAACCATCAATCTATCAGCTCGACGATAGATTACGTGTACGTATTTTCTTACAGATCTTTAAGCTATTTCAATAATTGTTTACGTGTACGTGATATATTTTCCATATCTACAGAATACCTGCAAGAGATTACGTATTTGTATTTAATTAAAAATCGTTAAGCTATTTCAATGAAGGTTTACGTTTACGTTGCGGGGGTGGGCGTGGGTATTGAAGATCCCCCACACCGATGACTACGGCCGCATTAACCGAAAAATTATTTTATAATTTTAGAATTTTAAATTATTTGAGCAAATTGCATAATCAAATTCAGATATCAAAGCATGCATTACTATCAAATAAAATATTTAGTCATCAATAAAATAAGAAATACTATATATAATTAGACTGTCTGTGAATCTGAGAAAATGGGTTATAAATAAGAACAATTATATTTATTTTATATAAATCAATAATTTTTTCAATATTTATTCAAAACTCATACAAGAGTCGAAGATCAAAATCAAACATTTTTAATTGAATTTAAGTAATATCACACTTAACTCCAAATCTTCTTTATCTTCTTTCAATTTAATTTTAATTAAATTATTATTTAATTAATCACAGAAAAATCTGTTATTTTTACGTTAAAATAACCAACAAACTCAACTCAAAAAATAACAAAAGTAAATACTAATTTACTTTACTTTAAATATTCAACCACAATCAATTCAAATCAATCTATTTTATATAAATCAGCTGATAAGCATAAATTTAATTAATTTTAACAAATTATTTTTATAATCACTTTTTATTTTATAAGCCAGTAAAAAACTCTTCTTCAATAATCACTTTTTTTGCCTTCTACACCTCAATTACTGCTTTAGGGCCCGAAGATTAAATAATAAAAATAAGTTTTAATTTTTTAATTGGAAAACAAAATTTATATTCAAAAAACAATACAAATGTATGGCAACCCTTATATTGAGCGCGAAATTCAAATTAGATTTAATATTCAAAAATCTATTACTTTGAACACACCTTTATCATGACAAAATTCACTACTGTAAAGACACTTGCACTATACTCAATTTTAGCACGAAAATTCAAATTATAAATTTTTCAATTGCAAATTTAAAAGAATTTATTATAGAAAATTAAAATTCTTATTTATTTGTCAATAGAACAATTAATCAAACAATATTAGCAAAAAAAATTTTTTGTAAAATTTCAAGTATTATAACAACGAATTATAGCAAAGTATTATTATAAAAACTCATAAATTGAATTTATTTATTAAGGAAATAATTATTTAAGCGAAATTAGCATTAAATAAATTTTTATAATATTTCAATATTCAAAATCCAAAAATTTGCCGCGGAAACACATTTAGGTTCAGGGACAAACTAACCTATTGATAAAGACCCTAGAGATGGTCACAGAGATCTAGAGATCCTAGATCCCAACTTGGAGCTGGTGCCGGTCCACAGGGACTTTAACCAACACCTGCTCTAGAGAAGCGCCGTCGAGGAAAAATTCACAGGGAAACTTAAAGATGACTCATCATGAGTGTAGCAAGTTGTCGGTCCGATAGCGACTTAAGACCACTGGCTTCCATCTCAGACTGCGAGACGACTCGGAACAGCAGCTTGGCAACGGCAAGGGGGGTAATTTCCAAGATGTCGAGGAAAGGTCCGGATTGATAATCCAGAACCAGACGAGCGCTACGAATAAATCGTTTTACTCAGCCCCAAGACAGGAAACCGATTAGTGTCAAGAAAGGATCCGGATTAAAAATCCAGATCCAGACGAGCGCTACGGATAAATCCGTTTTACTCAGCCCAAGACAGGAGGAAGCTCCCCTACCGACCAATAGACCGAAGTCTCCGGTCAGCTAAGACCTCCTCGAGACTAATTCTCGGTAGCTATTTAAGCATTCAAAGTGGCAATTCTCATGCGGGAGAGATTTTCGCGAATTCACCTAGCGGCTAATCTGCGAACTGCAGCATTTTCAGGAAACACCGGTAGGTGTCCGGCGAGCTGAGTTTCCACTCTATGTTAATTTATGTATTGTGGCCATCTTGTCGGTTTATGTGCAAGATATCAACTTTATGAAAATGTATGCACACAGTGTCGATTCCGATTAATCATGAAAAAATAACAATACCTTTTTATGTAGCAAAAAGCGTTAAAATCAATAGTTAATGAATAAACATTGATTTTTATTAATTAGCAACAAATTAAAGTTCAAAATTTAGATTTAATATTTTATAGTGGAATTTTATTCCATGGATTAAATAAATAATATTATGTTCAATAAATTTTTCTATGTGATGCGTATATCAAAAGATATTAACAAATTAGCTATTGTTTATAACAATTAATTTGTATATTGATAATTTATCTATTTTATAATTGCAATCGAAAGTTTGGTCAAAAAGCATTAATTTATGTTATATAAAACATATGAAAATATTGCAAAATGAATTAATCATAAACAAATGAAAATTATTGCAAAATTATAATTATGAAATTAAATAATTAAATAAACTAAAATTGTAGTTTTTGCTTTTAATAATTGGTGATCTGTTCGTGCAGATCAATTTCCAAAAAAAATCAGTCAAAAATATTAATAAACAATTAAAATAAAGAAAATTATTGAATATATGAAAATCATCAATATATATGACATTTACTTGTAAGAACGAAAAATTTTAGATTAAAATCGTTCCTACCCTCCCAACGTAATGTATTTTTCATCTCTTTAGTATACCTTCAAGAGATTACGTGTACGTAATTTTTTTTTTATGTTATTAGCGAATAATTTTAGAGATTACGTAAATTATTCACGTTTCTGCAAACTATATATATCTTTAGTATACTAAAGATGATGAACGTATACGTAATATATTTTTCATCCCTGATTTATGCCTGCAAGTATTTACGTATACGTGATATATTTTTCCTTCGTTCAACATACCTGGAACAGATTAAGTGTATGCAATCTTTTTGTGTTAACTAGCATATTATATGACATAAAACGTATACATTAATTATTTACATATCAACAAGCTACCCCAATGACAGATTACGTATACGTAATTTAATTATTTATTTCTAAACTAATAGATTGATGGTTCACGTATACGTAATGTAATTTTTATCTCTTTAGCATATCTGCAAGAGATTACGTGTACGTAATTAATTTAAGTTCATCACAGTGCGAGGGTGGGAACGATTTAAATCTGAAATTTCTCGTACTTTCAAGTAAATGTCATGATTTTTGAATATTCAATAATTTTCTTTATTTTTTATTTTATACTAACAGATCAACAATTATTAAAAGCAAAAACTACAAGTTTGGTTCATTTAATTATTTAATTTTATAATTCTAATTTTGCAATAATTTTCAATTGTTGATAATTAATTCATTTCGCAATATTTTGACATGATTTATATAACATAAAATTATACATTTATATTAAACTTTCGATTCCAATTATAAAAATACCTAGAATTTCAATATATAAATTAATTGTTATAAACAAAAGCCAATTTGTTAATATCTTTTTACCTATGCATCACATAGAAAAACGCATTGAACATAATATTATTTATTTAATTCAAGGAATATCATTCCACTATAAAACATTCAATATAATTTTTGACCATCAATTTGTTATTAATTAATTAAAATCAATGTTTCTTTATTAATTATTGATTTTTACGCTTTCTGCCTCATAAAAAGGTCATATTATTTTTTCATGATTAATCGGAATCGACTTTGTGCGCATACATTTTCATAAATTATCTTGCGCATAAACCGACAAGATGGCCGTTAACCCGTGGTCATATATAAAAATAACATAGAGTGGAAACTCAGCTCGCCGGACACCTATCGGTGATTTCATGGAAACGCTGTAGTTCGCAAATAGCCGCTAGGTGGATTTGCGGAAATCACTCTCCCGCAAGAGAATTGCCACTTTGAGTGCTCAAATAACATCCGAGAATTAGTCTCGAGGTCTGAACTGACCAGAGACTTCGAAATCATGCGGAAAATTTTTTTATGTAAATCGTGTTAGAAATGTTTTTTATGATGTGAGAAGTCAGAAAATATGATTTTTTCGAAAAAATTTTTTCGTGTAGCCACTTTTTTCGTGTGGGGATGTATGTATTTTTTTCAAGACACAATAAAAAAAGTTCTTAAGTTTCGATTTTGACCGGACAAAGTGGATTCGATTCGTTTTTTTAAAAGAAATTTGGGAAAAAATATAAAAAAAAATTTTTTCGCGATCTTCTATTGTTTTTTTTTATTACTTATTTATTTTGTAAAAATTATTTTTTTTTATAAAAATAACATAAATGAAGTGTATTTTACATCAAAATATAATAATTTACTCGAGTTTTTAAATAAAATAAAAAAAGTTCTTCACAATTTTCTTAAAAAATAATCAATAAATATATTAAAAATTTTAACCTCAAAAAGTAAAAAATGAAGCAAATATCATGTCGAAATTTCAAATTATTATCTTTTAAAATATTCAAGTTATGAATCCTCAAACAATTTTTAGTTTTTCGACAATACCTTAAAATTGACATAACCTACAAAAAAAGTAAAAAAAGGAAATTGAAGCTTTTTTCTCTACAAAATGCACTTTGTCCGGAAAAAAATATTAATGTTTAATACGTTAAAATCGCAAAAAACCAATTTCCCAAAAACTAAAAATAAATAAAAACAATTAAAGATCGCTAAAAAAATTTTTTTATATTGCTTTCTCAAAGAGAAAGCTTTGTAACGGTGAAAATTTTCGATTTGGTTTTTTTGGTTTTCTTGACGTTTTAAAGGTTCCTGAACTCATAAAACGCATTTTTAGAAAAAGTCTGTATCTGTGTGTGTGAGTGTGTGTGCATGTGTGCGTGCGTGCGTGCGTGTGTGCGTGTGTGTGTGTGTGACGATTTTGCGTGACGCGATAACTTTCGAAGGAATCAAGATATCGACTTGAAATTTTGCACACATATTTGTT
>JAPYZE010003556.1:5704-18321 GCA_030522805.1 Leptomastidea abnormis | reverse complement strand
AAAAAGAAAAAAAAAAAAAAAAAATAAAAAAAAAAAAAAAAAAAAAATCAAAATCGACCTACTGTCCCATTTAGTCTCAAAAGGCCACTGTCCTCGTTCACACTTAATTCGCAATCATCGATGACCATCTATTAAATTCCAGTCTCGTATCATCTATAAAATTCGAACTTTATTTTTTATTTTTTTTTTTGTATGACCGAGAGTAAGAGTGACGTGGGTTCGAAAGTCTGCGAAAGTGAGTATAGAAAAGAGAGACACGCGAGCGGAAGTCCGATGTTGGTTTTCTACTACTATGTGATGTTGCTATTGGGTTGATGTATAAGCTGTTGGAGGATCGATCGTATATACGTCGAGATATCTTTCAGCGAACGCTGACGTTTCTCCAATTGCTTAACCGGTAATTGTAGGAGCTTCACTTGTGTATAGAGATTGAGAAGCTTGATATCTTGATGGGCTTGTGTTTGGTGAATAATAGATATGCAGACGCTGTCGACGAGGTAATTTTGGTTTTAGACGAATTGATGTTTATTTTTAGGGAGTATTGTGTGTGTGAATTTTTTAATGGATCACTGGATAAAAGGTTTAATAAGATGTTTGATAAGTGTGTGTTGTTGGTGAGATGATCATGATTTTGGGTGGTCATTTTTTTTTTTTTTGTTAGGGAATGTTTAGTGTGTTGTTATTTTGTAAATAAGATTAAGGAAATAGGATAAAATAAATATTTTTATCACATATATTATTATATTTAAAACAGCTGTTCCGGTTACGTGCGTTTAGTAATGTAATAGATAATACGTATCTACAGTTTGATAAAATTATGAGGAACTTTGGTTTTAAATAAAGAGTACCAATTTACCGCTACAGTTTTTAAATATCATTTTTTTTGCAAGATGTTTCTTGATGAGATTTATTTTAAAAAATTTATTGTTGTATAAAATGTGTCGTTAATTTTAATTTTAAAATAACTTTTAAATAATTTAATGTTTCAATCGTTTTGTTGTACAAAAACTGCATCAAATATCTTAAACAGTTATTCAAACCACAAAGTTTACGTAAAAGTAATCTTTTTTTATTTCCTTAAAAATATAATATATACAAGCATAAAAAAAATAAATTATAATTAAGAAAGTTGTTATAATATCAAAGCTTAGATTAATCAAAGTTGTTATAAGCTTTATGTAATACACATTGTTTCAAAACTTACCTCATCTTATTCAAGTGAATTATAAATCATATAGCTCCTTTATAAACTCTTAGCCCTTACACCAAAGATTATATTACATGATAATTTTACGTTTATAATAATAATTAAATTTTTTTTAATAAAAAAGTTATAACAACATTCACAACGTACAAGTTACATCAGAATTATTTTCTGTTAATACAATTTCTCACAAACATTTATTTTTATTTAATTTCATTATTTTTTCGTTTTCTTTTTTTCACGTATTGTCAATTCAATTAAAACATGTTTTTTTTCCTTCTTTTTTTTCATCTCACACAAATAAACAAGCAAACGTGATTATTTTTGCTTTGCACGTGCTCTGACTATTTCATGTCACATTTGTCTTTCACACATAACTCACGACCATTTGCTGCATTTATATATATCTATATTTTGTATCTCTCTCTGAAAGGTCATATATTTTGATCTTACATTTATCAGAGTAGAACAGAGTGAGAGTGAGAGACAGAGAAAGAGAAAGGATATAAATTTGTACTTTAATTTGTACTGTAATTTTAGTTTCTGACGTTTAAAATTACTATCAAACGATGCAATTTGAAAATTTTACTTTCATTTTTACACATACCATTTTACTGTCAATGTTATTTATAGAACACTACAACTAACACTTTAAAAAAAAAATTGATAAATTTTAATAAAACAAACATCTAAATTGTTGAAATACTAAATTGTTAGTTTTACAGAAATCATACCCAAGTAGATAATTTTATTATTATAATTATTATTATTATTTATTAACAATTACCAAGCATTACCTATACTAAAATCTAATAATAGCCACGCGCATTTCCTATTTCCTGCCTTTAATCTCTAATTACTCGCGTATATACACGTACAGTTGTACAGCAAAAAGAGAAACGATAAGAATCTCTTACAAATCTCTCTATATACGTATTGTCTTTACTATCTCTGCTTACGTAATTTGTTTCAGTTATAAAGTGTACTGGGATTTTCTGATAATTATCTCATAAGAAAAATAAATAATAATAAAAAAAAAAACAACATAAAACAAAATCAGATATTAATTCAATACCCTTTTTTTTTTATTTGTTTTAAAGCTCATTAAGCTGCTTATATACGTAATAACTTCTGTACACACACACAACGTAGTGCATAAATTATCTCTATGCAGAGTCGCACAATTTTTTTTTTTTTTTTTTAAAGTAAACAGCAAAAAAATAATAATAATAACAATTCTTTGCTCGAGAATTGTCTTTTGTAAACATTGAATTCCGCATTCTTGCTATCGCGACTATACTCATATATATATTTGAATACAAAGTCTATTAAACTCAGTCATTCCACCTAGAATTATACATTTTTTTTTTTCAACACTATTGTAACCCAACGAGATATATCAATATTTATAACTCACTACATACTTACCAGGTACCATGAAAAAAAAAAAATGCTAAAATTCATAGAATCTTTATTTTATCATCTCTTGCCTATATTATCACAAAACCATTTTTTTTCTCACTACCTTTTTCTTTAAACTCATCACTATCTCAATTTGATAAGCCTCTAAACACACAACTACATGCGTACTATATCTATATACACATAAGATCGCGATAAGCGTATTATATACCGATCCCCCATATATATATAAAATCCTCGGTATCCTTAACATCATACCAAGTGTAACATCTTATAAGCAAAGGTATACCCTTCTTAAATATATATATTAAACTCTCTAGAGTCTTTAAGTAAACATCGATAATGCCGCGGTAACAACCGATCGGTCATCAGCCGTTATAATTTCAACAGCCTTAGCAGCGGCGGCGGCAGCATATATACTCCCACTATTATACCCACGTGCGCGTCGTATAGTAGTAGCAACAGCAGCAGCAGCGGAGGGTTACGGCTACTCTCAACCGAAATGACCCGGTCATTGTCGGTTTGGCCACGGCCGAGACAAGCAGTAGAACGTGATTCGCTGCTGCTACTACTGGCACTGCTACTCGCTACGAAAGAAAATTATTTAACTGCTGGTAGCATGGTTTGGAATAGCGGGCCTAGTGCCCGGAGTCTACTTGCTGTATCCCTTGCTTTTCTGCTTGGTTGGACGAGTCTTTTACGTTTGGTGCTTACTCAGACTCTAAGAAGTGAAATTAAATCAATTGGATCGGAGAGGCAAATTGGTATTGGTATACGTGACTTTTTTATAGGACCATGTTTGGTTAATACTAATCAGACATGTCCGGACGAGGAAGTTTCATTCTTTCTTTATACACGAAACAATAGCAATAACGGTCAGCGTATTTTGGTGAACAATACTGGTTCGAATTTACGCGATACCGAGTTTCATCCCGATCTACCTACAAAGATCATAGTGCATGGTTATAACTCAGACATGAATCTCGACTCGTTGGTTGACATAAGGACGGAGTATCTAAAGAGATCACCTGCAAATCTGATTGCGGTTGACTGGCATAGATTGGCCTCGGGACCATGTTACCCGGTAGCAGTGCACAACGTACCACACGTAGGCGAATGCTTGGCTCAGCTGATCGAGAGACTTAAGGATTACGGTGCGATTGACATTCACGTTATTGGATTTTCACTTGGTGCTCATGTACCAGCTTATTCTGCTAATCATCTAAGACCATATAAGCTACCACGTATAACTGGTTTGGATCCAGCGATGCCATTTTTTATAACTGTCAGTAAGGATGAGAAATTGGATGCTGAGGATGCTGATTTCGTTGATGTGTTTCATACGAATGCCTTTGTACAGGGTAAAGTTGAAACAAGTGGTCACGTTGATTTTTATATGAACGGTGGTATTAATCAACCTGGATGCTGGGAAAAACGTAATCCATTTGGTTGTAATCATCATAGAGCTGCCGTTTATTTTGCTGAATCGATTAATAGTCAAATTGGTTTTTGGGGATGGCCTTGTCCTGGTTTTGTTGCATATTTAATTGGTTTGTGTCCACCAAGATTTCCGGCTGTACTTGCTGGTGATCGGGTTGATCGTAATTATCGTGGATTTCATCTTGTTAAAACAAAATCTGTTAGTCCTTTTGCCGAGGGATTGTTTACTGTTGAGCCGAATTATTTTATGAATGTGTGATTTTTTTTTTTTTAAATAAGTGTTTTGTGTTATATGTTGGTGATTTTATGATCTCGTGACTATATACATTTTTTTTTTGTGCTTTGGTGATTTTGATTTATATTAAGGATGTGTGCTTTGAATAGTTAAGGATTTGTGTAAATTACGTGTGTTTTGTGAAGAGATTTAAATGTGGTTTGACATTTATATGGATTTGTCTTGATTTAAGAATGAATAATATGTTTAAGGTTTTACATGAAATATATATGTATTGATGTGTGAGATCCGGATTAATTATGGTTATTTAAATGAAAGTTTAACATTGTATTGAATAAAATGAGAATATTCATTTTGTTTTTATATTTTAATCAAGAGTCAAAGAGCAGCTTTGTGATTATTTATTATTTTTAAAAGATAATAATATTTTATATTAAAAAATAATTAAGAGAAAATAATTTTTAATTTTATATTTAGTAATTAGTGTATTGATAAATTAAATTTTAATATGATTAAAATATAACAATAGCTATGCGTGAAAGTAAAGCTTCGTACAAGTAATTCATAATGAGACGCGTATCTAAAATTTAATATTCGAAAACATGCGTGGAATATAAATATTTTTTGTTTTAAAAAAAAAAATATCCAATGAATATATTTAAAAATTATTAAGCTTATAAACATTTGGCTGAAATATTTTCGCAATAGAAAACGTGTTTTGCCACTCTTATCTCTATTATTATTTCTAATTTTTTTTTTTGATACCAAAAAAAAATAACTAGAGAGATAAAATAAAATAGCTTAGCTATGTAATTATCAAATACCACGGACAAACATGGGCTCTATCCGTGAACTCATTAAGTTTTCCACTTATTGTACGCTTAACTGAATGTTCTTGTTTGCGTTTTCACCGAGTAAAGTCGTCAATATGTTTTTTAAACTTACACTATAGAAAAATGAATAAAATTTTTTTTAATTTACTTGTACTTATATTACAACATACTTATGATATTACACGTAAGTATTTTGTAATGTGACGTGATTACTGATAATTATGTAAACGAATAGTTCTATTTAAAAGAAATAATTAATTTTATATTTATATGTAACGATTATTGAATTGTCATTGTAATCGTAAGTTTGAAAATAATTTTAAAAACTTTTAATTATATTGTTAATAATTATATAAAATATAATTATATGCTCACTTAAGATGCATTAAAATTATTTTTAGTATATTTGAATAAAAGAAAAATCAATATAAATATGCAATGAATTCACGAGCAAAGTATCAAAATACGATTAAGTATGTAAGATAAAAATAATCTGTTTTTTATATGGATATAGATTGAATTGAATAAAATGTACTCAGACCGTCAAATATGTGTTGTATAAATATCGATTCATTTTCGAATAATTAAATAATTTATTTATTGTTATAAAAATTCAAATACCGAGTATATTGATACCCATAATATATATATACTTTTATCTACAGTATTGCATTTCTTGTGAAATTTGATTACAATATAATAGTAATAATTAAACACAGCAATATGATCCAAGAATTTATCGGATTATATCTAATGTTTTTATTTAATTGAAACAATATTTACAATTGCATGCGAAATGTTTCAGACAAAAATAATTTTTGTTTTAATTAATGTTATTTATAAATAATAATTTTATGTTTTGTTTGAATGATAAAAATAAATCACGACGAAATATTTATACTTTCACTTTGCACTTTTTAAACATTAATTAATCAAAAAAAAAATTATCTTTGGCTGGAAACTTTTGCATGCGACTGTATGTGACTTGACGAAAAAGATTATAAATTTTTAACGATGATTTCCACGCATATTTACAATATATTCAATTTTAATTAGTATTTAAAATATTGTTTATTAAGAAATATGTGGAAAGTGTACTTATTGTTAAGTACAAACATTTCATAAAAGAATCCAATTTAAAAAGTCTTTACTACAAACTACAGTAGCGCATTATTAAAAATAAATCAAATACTATTAAACTAAAAAATTTATAATAAGTTATTCATAATGAACATAACAATTTATGATTTTTAGCAACAGGTTGTTCCTAAAAACTTTCTAATTTTAAACTCTGTATAGGTATAAGGCGCAGATTCTTATTATTCAAAGTATGTATATTGAATACAAATACAAATATTTTTACTACTAATTATCTTGGATTTAATTTTTTTAAACCTTAAATTATTTGATAATCTTATATTTGTAGATATGTACATTTGTAACTTTTATTTACATAAAATATGAACTTGAAAATATTGTATTTAAAAATTATTAAATAATTTTTTCCTAAATTAACAAACACAACATTATCGACTTATAAAATTATTTAATAGCAAATTATTTTCGAGCTGTTCTTTGCTTTTTAAACTTGACATTAATATAATCACTATGAAAACGATCATCAAGTCAAAAATTATAAAAAAACTTTTAATCTTAGTTTGATGATAATTACACAAGTTTTGATATCGTAGAATGTTTTGAAATTTGTAGATAACAATTTTTTTGTTTTTATCATTTTTTAATTATTCAAACTATAAAATATAGCAGCCAAAAAAAAAACAATTAAAGATCATTGACCTTTTAAATGATAACAATCCACATATCAATCAAGTAAAATAAAATACATATTAACCAATTAAAAACAAATAATAAAATAAAGTCATCAAAATTTTGAAATACATAACTAAAATAGTATCCTCTCAAACTAATCTTCAATATAAAATAAAATGTGCGCAACACAGATTCACACAAGACATATCATATTATATACACACATTACAGCTTATAAAAATCCCAAGTCATCGTATCATCCAAGAGTTTCAAGTGCCGAAGCCAGTGTATGGATATTTAAGCGCAAAGTAAAGGATAAAAGCGACTCTACGCGAACTCAAGCATCTGGAGTATATATATAAGCTCACGCGAAAGTAAGAGAATAGAGAGTGGAGCTTGCATTAAAAGTTGTGGGGGGGATTGTTTAAAGCTTGTTCCCCGGGCAGCTTTCCGAGTGCCATGCAATTTAAAGTTATGGGGAGAGGAGGGGGTGGGGGGCGATGAGGATGGAGACTTTACTATACGGCTTCGGTATACCTATATACTGGTAGAGTAAAAGGAGTAAGAGAAGTAAAAGGGGGAGAGGGTAGCTACCGGTATCCACCAAAGTTGGCGAGGGCTTGTTGGGCCAGTCCTGACAACCAAGGCTATATATATAGGTATAGTATAATACTATATCTATATCCAACCAATGCCAAGAATGCCAATCTCAAGGCTCGAGGAAAGGGATTCCTATATATATGTTTTGGAGTAAAACTGGTGGGTGTGCTGCTGCTACTGCTGTTGACAGCTCTAGGACGCGATCAGACAATTTACTCTGTATATCTATATGTGTGTGTATAAAGTAGCCTCGAGCTATACTTGCTTGATGGCAGTGATCGGAGAGTAACGGTGGTCACTATACACTTCTCTTATACTTGATCATGTAGCCGCTAGCGAGATGTATATGTGTATATATATACGTTATGGTCGATGGATGGATATTTTATGCCGGGGTAATGGAGCAGTGTAATACCAACAACTGTGTTGTTGCTTGGTCTCTCTAGTCTCTACGTGTGTGTTTGTTGAGAGACTAATATGTAAGTTTTGGAGTTTCTTGATGTAAAATGGGAATATGTGCGTGTGTGGTAATGGTGGTGCTGTTGGGTTATTGATCATTATATCGCTGGTTATATATTGTGGGTTGTAATACTTTGATGATTTATTGGTTATGTCAAAATTGAGTGTTTTTTTTTTATTTTTGAAAATAAATTGGCTTGTTATTGATGGGGAAAGTATTAATTTTTTTTTTTTTTTAAATATGTATTTTCAATAATTTTATTGCTTTATTTATTAACTCAATAATATGGATCGAATTAGTGTAACTTTTTTTTTTAATATTTAATAACGATGGGTTTTAAATTAAGCGTTATATTTCTGTTCAATATAAAATATCTCATGCTATCAAATTTATTATATATGAATGATTATTTAATGGTATTTTATAATCATAATGAATGATTAATAAAATTAATAATTTGATATGAATAAATTTGTAAATAGTCAGTATAAAGAGTTACTTTAATAAAATAAATCTTGCAAAGATAATAAAGTATATATTTAAACAGTATAAAGTATGTCATTTATTTTACGTACCTTTTAAAGATAAGAGAAAATTTCACACAAAACTAATCTGTCGCAGAAGTGGATTAAATCTTTTTTTTTTTTTTTTTTATTTAATAGATAAGATATCAGTAATAATAGTAAGATGTACAAGTAACCTACATACAACAAGTTTTACAACTAGTTTAACGATAAAAATTGCAAACTATTTAATTTAGTATATCGTTGCATTTTTATTTTAACATTTGAAGTATCTTACAAAACTTATAAATCTTTTATTATCAATCAAAGATTTAATACTTTTCTTGTTTGCATCAACATTTTTCTTGTACATACACTAAAAATATTAATATCTGTATACAATTATGTTTAAATTTATCTTGTTAGTTGACATACAAATCAATTATTTTTTATTTTTCAACAATTTTAAAGAATATATAAAATTGCTTATCAGGTTCTAACACTATAGGATTTAATATTTCTCACTCTTAATTCGTATTAGATAAATTACGTACGTCATAAAAAAAATCACTTTCTTCAAAACATCTTTGTTTCATAGTTAGACATTGATTTAATAAATTTTTATTGTTTAATATTGCATTTTTCACAATTCTTAAATTGTAATATTTATAAAGTATTTCTCGAAAAAGTTTACGTTTTGAAAACTTTAAATGTTTCATTTGTAAAAAATTGTTTTTATTTGTTTAAAGCCATTTTTACATTCAATTTAATTAAATTAGCCGCGTATTTTGTCATTCTTCGTGGAGTTAATAGAAAATTTTATCATTTTACTATTTTGCTAACATTAGATAAATCCAATGCTTGTAGATGTTAAAAGAAAGAGGTTAAGCTTTAGTAAATTGAAAAAAAAAGTGATCTTATAAAAAGAGATAGTGACAAAATAATTAATGATTTCTTTAGTAGTATAAACCTTTTTTACACTCTATTGAATGTATTTCGGCTTGCTCGTACAATGGTTCAGCTGACAGACACAGGGAATCGAACCCACGATTTGCGGATTTCAAAACCGACACTTTGCACCGAGTAGCCATTGCAGACCTTTGGAGAGTCGAATTTTAAATTAGATTAGAATTTGATGCAAATGTGTAATGATCTTGCTGTATCGAATCGCGATTGATAATACTGAAAACGTTGGGTAATAAAAGATATAATAAATCTTTTATATTTATTTATTATTTCTTCCAATAAAAAATTTATTCTTTTTATTATTCAACGAACAAACCAAAGCCTTATATAAATAATAAAAACAAAAATCATATGCATCTTTAATATCACTACGTGTATTCCCATACGCTGTCATAGCAAACTTTTTTTCTTTCTTTTTTTTCTTTTTTAAAAGTACAATCAATTGTTTGCCTGCGTGTATTTTCCTTTAAAAAGCAGCTCCGAAGAAGCGAAGACACGTCTGAGATAAGACATGCGCGAGGTATATGCTATAGGTCTTATGGCATCTCTCTCTCGCTTGACATGCGCTCGACAGAAACGTCGATGAAAGTGAAGTAGACTGATATGGAAGAGAGAAAAAGAGAGAGAGAGAGAGACTGTAGAGTATAGGGTGCGGGTAAAAAGGTCGCCGGAGTATATTGAAAGTCGAGGGCGCGAGCAAGGTCGACGAATTCGTTGGCCCAACTCTCGTCGTATAGGTACGCCGAAACGCTCATATATGTATAGGTATATGTAGTTGAAATTCGCTCGATATTACACCTTGTGCGTGCTGGCAAAAAAAATTTTATATTTTGTGCGTTATTATCAATACCTTACGATGTTTTTTAACCAAATTCTTGAAAATAAGGGCTTGGTTTGAATTATTCAATTTTAATATGTTTAAATTTTTAAATTTTGATTACATGCTTTGTCCGTGTGTGTATGTGATATAAATAATCTACTTAAATAAGTTTTATAGCTTTAGTATCGATGTTTTGACTAGAATATTTTAAGTACTTTAAAAGATTAAATCACTTTTTTATTAAATTAAAAAAATTATATAAAACTAATAATTGGCAATATTGCATATTTTGCTTTTTAATAATTTATTAAAAAAAATCGAGAAAAGTATACGAAAAACATATTTACCCATAATAAAATGGAAAAGAAGAAGATAAAAGCAAGATCCACTAGTAATCTCATTTATATGTAAGGCAGTATTTTTCTCAAGAAATTAAATGCAACGTTAGAAACAAGATCTCTTAAGATATTCAGTATAAATTTTTATTTTTTATTCTTTGTGAAACTTAATTATATAAAGTAAAAGGCTATCTTGAAAAAAAATAAAATTTAATATTCTTGTAAAAAATTGTTTAGATATAGGATCCTTTTTTTTCTATTTTAAACAGTATCATTGCTTTTAAAAGTGTCAAATTTACAAGTTTCCATCGTAAAAATTTATATATTTTCAAAATTTTCCTAATGAAAATTATGGAATAATATTTTGGATGATGATCATTTCATAAATTCTTATCATATCGATCCGTAAAGAGCAATAAATTAAAAATACACATTTGTTGTACACGATTTTGTAAATTCAGATTTTAACGATTCGTTATAATAACGATTAATGCGCTATATTCCAAATATATATTTACAACTTCATAATTATCCCAATAACATACAGAATTAAAAAAAAAAATTATTTATCTCTCACAAACTACAATTAACTTTCTCATTAATTTTATCAATAAATCTAAAAAAAAAAAAATTTTACAATAAATAATCCAGATTTAAACTTCATATCCTCCTTTAATCAAAATATAATTAACAAAATGCACATTTAAATTAACTTGTTTCAGTGCAACAGATGTACGGTTCTAACGGTGCATCAGCCGGTATGCCAGCTGGTATGACAAATTTAAAAATGGGCCCTATGATGGGCGGTATACAAGGAGCAACGACATTACCCCGGCCGGGAAACTGGCTGCACCCTGCGGGCCTCAGGCACGGGCACAGCGCGGCCCGGGTCCGCCTCTACTGCCAGGCAGAGTGAGGAACCACGGTTCTGACAGGTTGGTGTCTTTTTTTCTCTTTTTTTTCAATAGTTTTTTTTTTAAAGGGATTGATTGATGGATTATTTTTCAAACATTTTTAAAAATTGTTTTTTATTTTCAAAAATAATTTAGTTGAAAATGTTTTTTAACGAATGGTGATTTTTGATAAAAAATTCATTTTTTCTTTAATAACGAGCGATCGCGTTTCGTTGAAAATCAATTTTATATTTTTCCCGAGAGAGAGATGTACGAAAAGTACACGATTAATTTTCAACGACACGTGATATGCCTGCAGTGTTTGGTAACCTAGAGTATATAAATTCGAGTAAAATGTGTATATTCAAGTTTTATTTCCGATTTTGCATTTAGCAATTATATCGAGTTTCACATGTAATGGGATATTATTAATTTCTTTAATATAGCTTTTAATTTTTTTTAAATACTTGGTATTAAATGACTTACTTGCTTGTTAATTTTTATTTTTAAATTTAATTTTTATTAATTACATGATTATACGTTAATCAATTTTATTTGTTACAGCGATATATCATCTAGTCAGAAAGATGAGTGGTTTGTGTAGGTGAGTTACAAAATTTTTTATTATATTCATATTTATTAAAATTTTGTATTTTCAATAACTTACAAAATGTTCATGCGCACTTGTAATTTTTAAAAATTATTTTTTAAAATTAAATTATATTTATTATTATTAAATTATATTATTTTGTACGATTTAATGACGGACGTTTGAGTGACTGTAAAATACTATATCAAAATAATTACTAAAATAAAATTAAAATCAATGTCTTTTAAAAAAAAAAATATTTTATCGGGAATTTAAATTAAACAAAAATTTCAAGGCTTAAAGAAAAAAGAAAATACTTTCTATAATGAATATCAAACATTTAATATTTCCTTTTTTATATTTCCAGAGGCAGACCCGGACCAAAGTCCGCAGGGTGAATAAGAGCGGTGGTGCCCTCACCGTTCACCAAAATCTCGTCGTTTCTCGTCAACTTGTACAGGCGAAAATCTCTCAAATCGTCGCTACAACACTTGCACCGACAACAAACTGCAAAAAAAAAGAAAAAAAAAAAAATATATATATA
>JAPYZE010003555.1:2682-18021 GCA_030522805.1 Leptomastidea abnormis | reverse complement strand
ATTCTCCGATTGTCAAGTGACTTGAGCAGCGCTTCCGCGTGTCTTAATCTTCGATTGTCAAGTGACTTGACAATTCATCTGCATTTCTTTTAAGTCTGAAGATGCCTGCGTACCAGCAGGCGAAACGTCGCAGCCAGACAAATAGCTGTGTAAATTTATTTGCCTCTACGATCGAGTATCCCTTTCACATATTTATTAAGGATTATTTTACCAAAAATTTATTTTTTAATTAGCGCAATAACTTTTATTGTAAATGATATGCCATGAAGTATGTAAGTGTGACATCATAATAAAAAAGTCACTGTTTACTATTTACAACATTCGTCAGGCCAATTCTTTAGAGTTTATAGTCCTGGCAGATGATTAGTGCTCTTGATTTGATAGTAGTGTTTTTCGATCACTGGTCAATTAATATTCAAATTGTAAATAATAATTATGGTTCTTTAGGCTTCTTTGAGAGAGCATTCTGTTAATGTAGTAAAATATACCGCTATTGAAGGAATTTTATATTTATCTCTTGAATACTATTTCGTGATTTGGGTAGATTTAGGATTTTTTTTTCTTTTTTCACACACATCAGCTTTGCGTATTCAGTATGTTGGCTTGCGATAAATGACAGACTCTTTTGAAAATTTGACGAACGTGGTTTGTGTAGAAACTATTTTGCCATTTGTTCTAGTCTCATCAAGTTATTATGTAAAATGCAGCTAATACTGCCCTCTAATGATCTCAAAATGCTTTAATTACTAGATGAAACGAAGTAGATTTTTGACCGTCCCGGACTTAATGGATTAAACACATATTCATATATTAAAATATATGAATAATTAAATAAACATCCCCTCATTAATTAGAGTCCACAAAATTATTAGTTAGTTTTACTTTTAATTTATATCGGTAGATAAAAAATAAAAAAGCCTGTAAAGGTGACGGAGCCTGCCCTGCCGTGGAGCAGAAAGAAAACAAAATATCACCTGCTGACAATGAAAACCAAGGCAAAGATTAAAAAAGGAAACGTGAGAAGTTCATACGTCACGCGAAGTAGGCGTAATTAATTTACCTATTTTTTAACAAAACTACATGATTGGCTAACAAATTGCTGGTCTGGCGAATTGGCAAAACTTTTGGAAACTGTTGCGTGCTTTTATTATGTTTTACTTTTAATCCTATATGGATCGATAAGAGAGAAATCATTTATTTTCAAAGATGGTTACACGATTCGAAGCAAATGACTAAGAAGTTGCTTAAAAATCAGTAAGAGTTCAGAATTTAAAAAGTATGAGTACAAGAGACAAATATAAAAATACCGAAACAAATCTATACTACATCTTGAATTGCGTGGAATGTTGATAATAATTCAAACTTTAAACAAAATAAATATATCAACTAAAAAACTTTTAATAATAAATATATTTTCATTACGTATATCGTAAATCAAAAATGCTTGATTAGAATACAACCAGTCAATTTCAAAAACAAAGGCATTATGGTGTGTCCTCCCTTAAGAAATCCAAAAAAGAAATAAGTAAAATTTTAAATTTAATGATTTTTTTGTTTAAAGTTTAAAAGTTTGTATCAAAAGTAAAATGTTATAAGTCGTGTTAAAACTGTATTAAAATAAAACAAACATAAATTATTCAATGTCTTAATTTATTTTATATAATTTATATACACTGTATTTTATTCAACAAAATATTGTCCATATTTAATAAATGTAGCCGGATTGATTAGCAATATATAGATACTATTTTAATCCAAAATAATATTTATATTATTTAGCAATATATTGACGATATGTACAAAAAATATTATTCCTCAACCATATCATGTAAAATAAAATTATCAATATATTTGCGAATGCTTTTTGCCCCAATAGATTTATTATATTGACGATTGTTTAGCCTATGTATTGTGAAAATCAGCAGTGTGTTTCGTCGCCTTCGGGAAACAAGGTGCCAATTCACGGCCTACGACAAGAAGGTGCCGATTAAAAAAATTACTTTTTTCACTCCTGTTTAAAGTGAAATGGATTATTTTTATTCCTATGGATATAATTTTTTATGGAAAAGAAATAAGAGATTAAGACGATGACTTTATATAAAGGAATTGTTTTATTCTTATTAAACATACAATTTTATTACGACTTAAAACAGGGGTAAAAAAGCTATTGTTTTAATTGGCACCTTCTTCCTAGCAATTTAAATCGGCACCTTTTTACCGTAGGTCCTGAATCGGCACCTTGTTGCCTGAAGGCGACGATTTTAGCTATTTTACTAATGCTTATAATTTGTGCGCAGGCACTTTTTCTATTTTATTTTTACAAGCTTTATAGTATACACTTACATTCATTTTTTATGATGTCATATTGTCTTGGCTTCGGGAGCCTTATTCATAGCAGTTTTGTACATAATTTATTTTTAACAATAAAGTATTGTAACTGTGTGACTTATGCGAATAAGCATTGTTACTTTTTTGTATAACAATATTTCACTCTAGCCTTCGACATCTAATAAGAAGAATGGCCAGGCCTTCTTCGCATGGATTATGATGAAACTTAAAAGTCTATTATTTTTGGTTTTTGTGTGCTGGTATTTTTTTTTAATAATAATAATATTAATAATAATAACAATAATAATAATAATAATAATAAAAATAATTATAATAATAATGATAATAATAATCTCCCATACGAACCGTAAAAAGATTTGTATGGTATGGCCGTAGTAAAAATTAATATAGATTTTTTTGGATAATTTAAAAAAAAGTAAAAATTAAAATTTTGACTTAATTCTAGTTCTAATCCTTATCCACTCATATTGAGGCCAAATTTTTTGACATTTGTATTTAGGACTTTTGAAAAATTCAACATAGAAAAAAGTAGCTCTACTTAAATAAATTTTTAAAAACATACGTAAACTTATGCATCTAAGCTTTATAAATTTTCACGTACTTTTTTTAATAGTTTTACTTTTGGAATTAATTAAAAAAAATATATTTCAAATACTCTTATTGTATAAAATGATACGATCCTATAAGAGTAACAGCTTTCAAAATTTCAATTAACAAATCCGAATGCGACAACATCAACTTAAATCCTTCCGTCTCCATCACCTCCTTAATATGTGTACTTATATAATTAATCGATATTTCCTTAAGTTGATCTACATTGTGAAGATGAGAAAGTATAAGAATTTTTGCCGCTTTTTCGGTTGTCAAATTCAAACGTAATACCGCCTCGCACATGTGCTTAAGCCTTATCAGATCATACTTGTCAGCTGCGGCGAGTAGATCCTCTGCTATTTTATTGAGATTTGGTGTCTTATCCGTGTAAATGAAGTACAGCATTGCCTCTAACACATGTGGTTCAATATCATCTATTTCAATGCGGTTATTTAAACTCTCCTTCATTTTGTGTTCGAACATTGCCGAAAAAACTGGACTTCGAGCGGCTAGTATTGCCTTGTGTGCTTGAAACTCCTTATCTCCGACGACCAGGGTAACGTCACAAAATTTCTTTTGAGATAAGATTTGCTGAAAATGATGAGGTAGTCGGGCGTCAAAGAATTTTTTTTCATTGTTACCAAAAACGGTGATATCGCAAACTATCGTTAATTTATCATCGTCTGTTATAAATCCATTTGTCACATCCAACAATAAATCTCGTTTTATGAATTTTAAAATTGCCCAATTTTTGCTTTTAATAAATTTTCTTATTTTATCGCTATTAACTCGGTTTGCTTTGATTTTTGTGTCATGTAAAATTGAAAATTCATATTCAGCGAATACTACAGATTCGTAACTTGATAACATGCATAATAATAGAGATAAGTGGCCGTCAGTGTTTTCGTTATAACCATTTGGATATGCTCGTAGATTCCATTCTGTTAAATCATTTGATCCTGCATAGAACGACGGCGATTCCAGTATTTCAACATTTGCTTTCGATGTAAATTCACTTATTGTCCAGTAAAAGCTGAAATTGGATAAAATTTATAGTATGTTAATAGATAAACATAGTAAAAAAAATATTATCAGGGCAACATTAATTAATGAAAATATTTATTTATTTATTTAGAAAATACATCGACTCTTTGCACAAAGACTAGCTATTTTAATAGCGTTTAGCAAAAAAAAATGCATATGAAAAAGTGCCATGAAAATTAACACTATTCGCTGCTGATGTACGTAGTTAATTTCCAGTTGATTCTAAGCTTTTTTTATTAACCCTTTTCAGGTGCATAATAAAGTAATGTATTATCGTTTTTTTCTTTTTACAAGATTTTAGTAAATTAACTTAATTATTTAATTATTGGAATGCTATAAAATAAGGTTCCTTTATTTTTTAAATTAATCAAATTTCAACTATTAATATTTAATTTTTATACTTAAATAATATAGGAACGTGTCATGGTTTAATTTTTTTATTTTGCAATTCGAGAAGTATTTATGATTTTTGTAAAACAACAGCGAGTAGTATTGGTTTTCGTGGAGCATCTTTAGTTATATTTATTTTTATATAAACGCGACTTATTGTTAGTATAGTTTTCGTAAAATAAGATAAAAGCCTTAGCGAGGGGCTACGCACTCGAAAAAGTCACAAAAAACGTCTGTAAAAATCTTTAAAAATCAGAAAAGCCACAAGAAAGTCAAAAAAATCTTGATATGATTTTTGAGAGCGTAGCCCCTCGAGCCTTAGACAATTAATAGATATACACGTTTACTTATGAGTTCATTTAAAATATTGCAAAATGAAAATAGTATAATGCAGTAATATATAAAAGAATCGGTAATTATTGTTGAATGTACATATAATTAATGTACACGTGCAATACCTGCATTTTGTAATGATGAAATTACTTTCTTCGAAGTCAAAATTATTTGCCATGTTGTTTAATGTTATGTTATCAAATACACAGTTGGATATCAAAAATTACGAAAATGTAAAAATTTATAATTTGGTATGCTTATGCACTAAGCAATATTGCGTAGCAATAAAAAGGTATAAAAAAATAAGAACGTTAATTTCACCGATAAATAATGATAAAAACTTTCGGTTAAATATTCGCTTCCGACTCTTACAGCTTCTAACTTGAGACTAACTTGATGGTGGAGTATATAGTATGATCGATAAGTAAATTAATGGTATGCTATCTTTTCTTTTCATTATAATGCAGTTTCAGCTATCGTACTTTAGATTTTATATCAACAAAACACAATGCGACTATTTACGAAAAGATCGTCTTAGACTTAAAAGAATATGTAGATAACTATAATCTTGTTTTAATTTTGACAAACATGACATCAAAACACTATTGTTACAATATTGGATTTAATTGTTTATATATTTCTAGACAAAATCTTAAGCTTCATAATATTTTTTTATTTTTAATTTGTGAGTTTTCGAGTAATCCAATTAATCTACAGTCATAATTATATTTTGTTTTAATAACTTGTTCAATTTACTTTTTTTAAATAAATGATGAATTAAAATTGTTTCAGAGAAAAATAATAATTTCATCTTTTTAAAATTTTTTTTTCTTTACAATTTTATGCTTACCAATTAGAAATTAAGTATTGTATACTTGTATCGTTTGGGATATAATGTTCAACTTTATAATTCTATATAACATTTATAAATATTTATATCACAATATTTGGCTACAGTCATTATTTATACCCTTTTTTTAGATTACAATAATAAAATCATTGCAAGAAAAGTAAAAAAGTGTTTTTGTATGAATGTTATTTAGTAAGGTATGGTATTGCTTCCTCGAAGAGAAAGCTATGTAATAGTAACAAAAAATTTTTTTATAAATTGTTTTAAAAATGTTTTTTATGATGTAAAAATTCAGAAAAAATTATTTTTTTGAAAATTTTTTTTCGTGTATCCAATTTTTCGTGTAGGGATGGATGTATCTTTTTTTTGAAACCAAAAAAAAGTATGTTCCCATGTCTTGATTATATTCGGACAAAGTGGATTCGATGTATTTTTAATGAGGAAAGTGGAAAAAAATATAAAAAAATTTTTTTTAACGATCTTTAATTGTTTTTTTTCGTTTCAGTTTTCGGGAAAATGGTTTTTTGCGATTTTAATGTATTAAACATTAATATTTTTTTCCGGACAAAAAGCATTTTGTAGAGAAAAAATAAAGCTTTAATTTTTTTTTTTACTTTTCTTGTAGTTTATGTTAATTTTATGTTATTGTCGAAAAACTAAAAATTTTTTGAGGATTTTTAACTTGAATATTTTAAAAAATAATGATTCGAAATTGGGACATGATATATGCTTCTTTTTTTTCTTTTTGAGGTTAAAATTTCAAGCATATTTATTGATTAGTTTTTGAGAAAACTGCGAAAAACTGTTTTTTTATTTTCTTCGAAAACTCGAGTAAATTATTATATTTTGATTTGGAATTCACACCAGTAATGTTATTTTTGTCGAAGATGGTCTGTATAAATTTTAGGCTTTAACGAATTATTATTTTTTGAGATATTGATTTTTTTTGTATGCTGCTTTAAGCAGACGAGCTCAAAAGATAAACACAGATTTTAATGCCTGAAAATAACATGTTATAATCTTTCGATTTTGACCGGACAAAGTGGATTCGATTTGTTTTTTTAAAAGAAATTTGGGAAAAAATATAAAAAATTTTTTTTAGCGATTTTTATTTGTTTTTTTTTCATTTTTAGTTTTCGTAAAATTGGTTTTTTGCGATTTTAACGTATTAAACATTGATATTTTTATTTCGGACAAAGCGGATTTTGTAAAGAAAAAAAAGCTTCAATTTCCTTTTTTTTATTTTTTTTGAAGGTTATGTCAATTTTAAGTTATTGTCGAAAAACTAAAAATTGTTTGAGGATTCATAAATTGAATATTTTAAAAAATGATTTGAAATTTTGACGTGTTATTTGCTTCATTTTTTACTTTTTGAGGTTCAAATTTCAAGCATATTTATTTAATACTTTTTGAGAAAATTGCGAAAAACTGTTTTTTATTTTCTTCAAAAACTCGAGTAAATTATTATATTTTGATGTAAAATACACTTCATTTGTGTTATTTTTATAAAAAAAAATAATTTTTACAAAATAAATAAGTAATAAATTATTATTTGATTAAGCTTTTTGCCAAATACTTGGCAGCGGTTTTTTTTATAATAAATTTAATTTTCTGATTAATTATAATTATGGTTATTTTAGTTTGGCTTTTTGCCATATAAGTTATCATAAAATGAAATAAAAATTGTCGACAAAGCCATTTTTTCAATTTTTCTTTGATTATAGGTGTTATCATGCAATTAAAATTTGATATAATGAATAAAAAATCTCCATTTTTAAGATCCACGCACCAGTAGGTCGAAGTATTTGAAGTCTTTGCAAAAAAGTACGAAATTAAATTAGGCGGGTCAAAACACGTTTAATGGTGTAAGAATTTAAAATATAGGGGAGAGGCGTATAATATAATCCATTTTTTTAGTATGGTCCACCAAGCATTTCTTGATTGCCAAACTACATTGCACTACCTTACTAGCGCGGGTTAGTTATCTTTTTGACAAGTTACTTAATATAATTCAGAAAAGATCTATTTTTTTTATAAATCATATTAAAAACGTTGTTACCAACGTAATTATACACATAAAATTTTCTAATAATGGCTTTTGTGCGCGGGCTACCTGCCTACCGTACGGTATTGTAAATTACTGCTGCTACGGGTCTTCGCCGCTAGGGGGTGGCCTACCAGGCATTCCCGCAAAAGGATCGTCATGCATAATCATTATAAGTTCATAATCAGGGGCATATGTATTGAATCTATTTCTGTCCACATTTTATCGGTACGTTTAATCGTAGAAGTATGATCAGAAAATTGTATGAATACAATATTTTCCATTTATTAGATATTTGAGAAATCATCTCACCTTTATTGGTTAAATTTTGAAACTATAATAACAAATGATTAAAATTCTATATGCTATATCTACTTTTTGCTATTAATATTCAAACAAATTAGGCAATTTAAATCCAAAAAGGCCAAGTCATGTACTGGATATAAGAATAGTCTCTTATTTGTAGATACACTTTTACAAGAAACCCTCTCGCATCTTTTAAAAAATTTATCAAATCCTTGCCAGAAATTTTCTGACTAATTTCAATCATCGCTTTAACATAGCAAATATTACCAATGATTATTTATTTTTTTCTGGATCAATTTTCCAAACATCATTAATTAAAGAGTCATTTGTTACGATAATCTTAAGCAAGTTGCGATACAATTGTTGTCTTATATTTTTTTTCATAACAAAAGGTTTCTCGGCTTAAAGAGCAGTATCAATTTTTTGCAAATGGACATACTGCTTTACAATAAATGTATGGTATAGCTCATTTTTATCATCTAAATACTTATTTAACGTTATTAATTGCTAATTCTTACTGTCATTTGAAAATTCTTGTTTAAAAAATTCTTTTAATGCAGTAAATCGTAATAAAATTCTTAAGATGCCATTAAAATACGATAGCCACCTTATTAGATGATAATTAAACATTTTTACTGTTAGTTACTTTAAAATTTGAATTTTTCTTATAAGTTTTCCATTTTTCCTACTGGAACTTCCATTTATATAACTATGCACAAGATTTGGAATCTGTTCGTAAATTTTTTTTTTTTTTTTTGAGTGTGTTTTGCAACCGAACTTTGTAAATGATTTTTGCACTTTATAATTTTTGTTTTTGTCAATTTTTCTGCTACCGAATTATAAGGACTCATCATTAAGTTACACGTGTCTGAACAAAACTTTATTATAGTTCCAATATCTCTGCTAATAAATGTATTTACACACGATCTTAAAGAATCTCTGCGTCTATTTTAGAACTTTAAAATAACTTATTTTTAATTTTGAGTTTTTCATTGTTATACCGGACAATAGACAATTTTTGCTTTGTTGAAATGCCTATACTTCCATCAATTATGACAGGAAATTTTTTTTCAACACATTTGTTAGTTCTTCATAATAGTAAGGAGTAACAACGTCAACTGTAATATCTTGTAATTATTTTCTGTCTAATTTCACTTTTCTCAAGATTTCTGAATTTTTTTCAAAATCTTTTTGTTTTTTGTTTTGAATTTTGTTTTTTTGTTTTAAAAGAACAAAAGTCTGAAAGATTATTAGAATTTAATATTTATTTTATATAAAAACTTTAAAGAAAAATTATTGATACCTTACCAATTATCTTCTACGAAGTTCCATTCGACAAGAACCATAATCTTTCTTAGGGAGGTTCCAACTCTTTCTTGGTCTTCCTCGCCCTCGTCCACGCCCTCTCGGCCATTCTTCAGCTGGTTCTGGAGTACTCTGTCGCATTTCATCATTTTCTCCACACCGCATGTCTTCACCAGTGTTTCCTTCGTAAGAATCATCAATTTGTTCTTCTTCCGGATCACTCTCCATCACTGGTATAGTGTCGAGACTCCCTAAGTCAGAATCACTATAGTATTCCCCAGCATTATTTAATTTTGTATCAATCTTTTGTATTAAGTCTTCTTTATTTCGTTTTATAAGTGCTCTAAGATAGGCCAAATGTTTTGAACTCGGATTTTGGACTTTAAAGATCGAACATGCCAATTGTTGCGTATGTTGATCAATGGTCTCACTGATATTTAAATTACGTTCAATTTTTCCTTTACATATAAAGAAATTACAAATTTTTTTCAACATCCGGCCTTTTTCCCTTTTTAAAGGCGGTTCAATTGCTACCGGGTAAAATGCTAGATAGTCTCGAACTTCTTCCCTCAGCGCCGTCATCCTCAACTTGAAATAATTTATATACTTATTGATATCAGCTTTTTTGACCGTTGATTTATTGTATACTGTGAGTATAAATGTTTTCCATTGATCATGACTTGGAGTAAATGTCCTACGCTGGTCATCCGGCGTAATTTGATTTAAATATGACAATAGGAGGTTATAATTCTTTTCATCGCCTACTATCAGTTTTGGCACCTTGCTACTAAATGACATTTTTGAATTACCTTTGAAAATTTTTTTATATTCTAAAAAGAACTACGTGAATTTAGAGGACCAAAAGTTTTTAATGTTACTTAAAATTTGATCTTTACTGATCAACTGTCAAAATGTATATGGTTACATTCATAATTAAAACAAACATCGTTACCATGGTTACAAATTGACAAGAAGGAAATTGCAATAAACGCCGATCAAAACAAATGCAAATAGAACAACTTTTTGTCACACGTCATTTCCGTAAAAGTCACAATCCCATATTTAAAAAAACAGTTTTGCATGGGCGCTGCCATCTTGAAATATCGAAAGTCGATCTCGAAACGGGTACCTCTCGAAACTAACTAACTTGATTATTCTTTTATTTTGAATTTTCTAAATCTTTTTGTTTTATCTTCTCATACACTTCTAGCATAGATATCAACTTTTCTCAAAGAGCTTTTTTTCTGCTTGTATGTTGGTGGCTAAATCTATTGTTTGTTGTGTTCTCCATCGCTCCTCTGTCATGTATGAACATATAATATCATTCTCTTATTCACGTGAAAAATCAGCTAAGTTGGTGTTGTTTTTAATAGCATTTTGGTGTTATATAAGATTCTTAATTCTAGCTTCAACTGGAGTCATCAGTAAATTTATAGCATCAGTGGGATCTTCCATTGCTGATTATTTAACCTTAGTCCAAAATGTTGCTTTTAGTATTTTCTTTTATAAATACTAAAGGCCATAGACTAACATAATTTTTTATAAAAATACTAATTAATGCCCAAATAGGATCGCCACATTATCATACTGCAAGTACATTACTTATGTTTTGACTGTCTGTAAAACAGGAATAACATCATTAACAGCTAAGAACGCTATACCTTTTTGTCCTTAGCACTTGATAGAAATTGTTGGTAGTTGGAGTGTAGTTACTTACCTAGAATTTTTTAGCAATTCTTCAACTTTTTAATTGAAAAGTAATCTTGCATCACAATATTTATGATTAAAGTATCCTTTCCGTAGGTACGTACTACTGTGTACAGGTAACTTCGACTATCACAGAGTTTTGATTGCATTTATTTTGCTCTTAAATATTGCGTCACAATTTTAATATGAATATATTATTGTTGGTTAGTTATTAAAATATATCATAATAAGAATTAAAAAATGCAAATACCTTGTATTTATTAAATTCTTTTTATGCGTAAGTGTATGAGGACTATTTTCTAGTATCATGAAGGTAATGATTTCCTTAACTTAAAGTGATGAGTATTAAAAAATTAAATTGCAAGTTCGTACTAGCGTGATCTTTAAGATATCAAAATATTAGAAAAAATGTATATTTTATTAACCTAAGCATAATGAAAGAAGCATCCTTGTATCGATGATCCAAACACTTTTTTGAATGGGTTGTGTAATGCTACTTCATAATTACAAATGATGGTTTTCGGTTTCAAACATGGCCATTTTGTTTTAAGAAAATTAAATACACTTTTATAGTCATTTTTAGTTTTTCCGTTCATCAGCACCCAAATGAATGGTATTCCCTGTATAAACATTCCCGACGAAGATTTCATTATTTATTTTATTTTGCTAACGTTTTTTTAAAGTAAAAAAATTAATCGTTGAACTTTAAATCGCTATAACTTTAAATCAAAGGAAAAAAAATATTTTATTATAATTTATATCAAAAATATCACATGATCATTTTGCCTACCACTTCCATTTTGCCCAGGTCTCCACAATTTTTATTTTTCTTACTTTCCCAAATTTATTCCCCATCACTGTATCAAGTGTCCGATATGATAAAATTTCGAATATAATCATTATCGTAAAATACAATATATTTTGTATTTTTTACTCCAATCTTTTTATTTTTGACTACTTTATATATTTAAAATCATACTTGTCATTTTGAACATGGTAAGGTAATAAATTTTTTCCCTTATCACTACCAAGAGATTCAATAAACTTATCGAGGGATGTCATTTTTCCTAAATACATTTTTTCTGTAGCTTTTGAGTGCCACCGATACATTGTTCTTTCGTACTGAGCAAAAGGCCAACGGGATGCAGCTCGTGGAAATCTATAAAATAAAATAAAATTTTTAAAAAATAGCTTAAGGGGGGACTTTACCTATAGATGCTTCAAAAATCGATTTTTTTTCTTTGCTATGAAAGACGCCTTTATATGGGTCAAACTCTAAAAGATTAGCAAAAACATTTTTTTTGTGTTTGCCAATGAATTATCACAACGATTCAATTAAATATGTCAAAAATTGTTAAAAGTAGCCCCTTCCCAAGATATCTCCAATTATACACTTACTTTACTTTAATTTCATCATAAACTGTTTTAATACTTTCTATGGACTATATATCAAGGCTTTAAATAAAGCCTTTCGAAATTGTCTATCTTTTATTACTTGCTTATTTCTAGGATGGTTGTGCTTTTGTCGTCCTTCCCTGTATTCACCATTTTTTAATGAGCATGTACAATTGCATTTATTATCTTCATGATTTATCCTTTTACACACTAAATATCTATTTAAATGAGGATAAATATGAAAAAATTGTTAACTTAATGTAATAATTTATAGTACTACCAAAAAGCATATATATATATAATATATATATATATATATGCCACGTATGTTAAAAAACCCAAACATACATGAACAACAACTGTTACTAAAAATCTTACCTTATTTACCATTTATTTTCTATTTTTCTTTTGTCGACATCATAACATGTAGCTGGAGCACAGGGAAGCAATGACACGGCGGGACTGTCATGTATGCAGGCTATCTTGTCTTTGACGCATCTTTCAAAAAGAAATTCAAAATAGCAAACTTGCGTTTTACACAGCTCCGTGACGAAACCAAAAACGTCAGGAGCAAGCTTCCCTTTCACGCCTTTAATAAATTGTAAAAAAATATTTGTAAAAACTTTGTTTACGTATCCGTAGAATAAAAATATCCATGATATTTCATAAACTTTTTCACGCTTTTTCCTACTTTTAGGAGGAAAGGAAGCTACTCCACATTCGCCCAGGGTAAGACCTGTGGGCCGGGGAAAACTCAGAGAGAGAAAACCCGACTCGGAATGACCCGGTGTATTGTCTGAGTTTTGACTGGACACCCACGTCACATTGCGTAGGCCTGGACGCCCAGCCCGATCTCCTGCACACCTCCCGCTCACCTTGTTATGGTAGAAAAAAGCCAACTAACTGATCTGTGTTTTGTAAGAAAAAATGTTTTTAGGCAAAATGTCAGTTGAAAAAAAGTTAACTTTAGTGTTTTATGAGAATAAAAAAGTTTTAGGCGAAATTTTAGTTGAAAAAATATTAAGTTTTATGTTTTGTGAAAAAAAAACTTCCTTGGGCGAAATATCGAAAATTAGGCTTTTTGTCAATCAGGAGAAATTACAACGCCCCTCAATTTTGATAAAAACGCAAAATTTTGTAATACCCATTAAGTAAAAATAATTTTTTTGCATACCACCACCGTAAGAGGCTCATATTTACCCAGCTAGGTGTACGTCTTGTATCTTATCTTATTCTCCTAGCGGAGCAAATAAATTCTCGTTACATAGTCATCCACTTTTATGTTATATATAGATCTCAACTATTATATTGCAATCTCAATTTTCTAAATCTTTTTCTTAGTTATCTGTTGTCTAGGGTATAATTACCACTAGATGAGCAAATATGAAGATTAAAATCAAGCTTAGTGTATAAGCGAATGAGATATAAGAAAATAAAAGAAAAGAGGGAGGGAGAAAGAGAAATTCACGGATAGTTAATATCACCATCACTGTAATTATCAACTTACCGATAGAAGGAAAGTGCATGCGGGTGAAGTAGGTTTCGCTTGATTAGTGAAGGCCAGTTAGGCAGTATTTTTTAGAAAAAACAGGAAAGGATGACGAAGACGAAGAAGTTAGAGAAAAATAAATCTTGATGATACTTTTAATCTACATTATATAACTAATTTTAGATTTCGGATATTTTGAAAGATTTATGTTTAGAAGTTATAGATTAGTTTACATTGACATTATAAGAACTCTTTTTTCTTTTACTAAAAAATATGGCGTTTTCGACATCAGCGCAAGCAGATTCCTTAAATCAACAATCGTTAACTCAAGCACAGCCGGTAATTATAACGTGAAGATGCAAGCAAATACTTATACTAAGGTGTAAGTTCTAAACAGCAACAACATCGTAGATCTGCTTTTCCTGCCTTGCAAAAATCACTATTATATATATATAGTTATGTGATTTTATGGTAGGTGTGGATGTGTGCGTGTGTGTACGATACTTAATTTATTTATTCTATATCTAATAATCTTTCTCCCACGATGCCAGTACTACCTTGGTGACTTACACCTGCACATTATTACAGTAAATTTTTTTGATCGTAATTTTAATTTTAAAAAAGCAAAAGGCTAATGAAACATTTAATGACTTTGAAATGAGCAACAATTGAAGTATAATACTGACTTTTATTTTGCTTAAATATATGTATAGAGAATATGATAGAAGTCAACGTTTATTGATGATTACTTATAAAATTAATTCAAAGCTTGAACACTACCTTTTTTATTTATTATTATTTTTTTTTGTTTTTATTTGAGCAAATAACTTTTATTTTTATAAAAAAATTTGATGAGCTGCTTTTGATTTCTCTGAAATATAAAAATTAAAATTATTAAAAAACTATTAAAGTTTGTGCGAGGAAATTTAAAATCTTTTTTAAATTCTGTGAGAGTTTGCTTAGCCTGGGAGAGAATAACGAAAAAGAAAGGATGTCATCAAGTTATACTTTATATATTTTATCATGCAAAATGTTATCATTTATTAGAAATAAAAAAAAGCCATAAGTATGCAAAAAATTCAGATTTCTCAAGAGCTTCAAGCATTAAAATATATATTTTGAAAGTAATAAAATGATATAAAAAATTAATAAAGCCATTTTGTACAAAATCTTCTACTCGTGAATATAGCATCAGACAAAATTGTAGATTGGTTAAAAAGTGCTTAGAAAGTTTGGAGATTGCGGGGATTAGAAAATATAATAGTATACAATTGGGATTAACAATGAGTGATTTATAATATCTCAAGGCTAACTTCGACGATAACGATGATCTCATCTGCGGCTTTAGCGCACTAAGCATGCTTTAGATTAGGTTTACACAGGGTATGTAAACACGTACACCAAGTCAGTAAACAGTTCACTAGGGCAGTCGATGGTCGAGCGGTTAGAGGCGCTAGTCATCTCATCGTTCAGACATCGCTGCCTGAGGGGTCGTGGGTTCGATTCCCGGTCTAGATCAAAAATTTTTTTCGGAGA
>JAPYZE010003554.1:0-17207 GCA_030522805.1 Leptomastidea abnormis | reverse complement strand
AATATTTGTGCGATATTTCGAAAATATTATTGCAATATTACCGCAATATTAAAATGATCCAGCAATATTGCTGCAATATTTCAGTGCTATGTGGGAGATGATAGTAATAAGATTTTGGGATTGTTGATTATATTAATGAGTAACAAGTGGGTGTTATATCAAAGATAACAATTTTTTTTTTATACATACGTAAGGTATTATTAAATAATGCAAAAATATTATCGTGAATTGTTTCTACTTTTAGATGGATGGATAATGTGCTGATGGCGATATAGCCTTTAGATAATGTAATTTTTATAAATCAAGAAGTTTCATGAAAAAAAAATTAATATTTATTTAAAAATAATAAATTATTAGTTTTAAAAAATTATACTTATTTATTTGAATTATTAGAAAAATAAAGATCCTCCATAATTGATAATATTTAATATTTATTATTTTTCCGTTAAAGGAGTTATATTAGCTATTAAATTTATAATGACTGTATAATGGATCCATTGTAAGTCGCTCTTTGCCATTAATCATTTATTATTATATGCAGTTTGTAATGGGCTATTAAATTACTGATTTAATTAATGAAATTCTAGTAGAGCAATAATTCAAAATGGTAGTTTGAAGAATATAGAAATAATGAGGTACATAAAAGTCTGTATAATTTCAAATAAAGACTCTACAAATAATAAAAAAAAGTTATTCGCAATTTCATTAAAATTTATTCGTTCAGAAAAGTATTATTAATATTAAATGTTTGATTTTTTTTTTTAATTAAAATAATCGATAAATTATTAAAATTATTACAAAATTTAATATTACATTTTAATTGAAATATTGAAAGCTTTTAATTAAAAAATAATAATAAATTTGATTAAAATCATATTAAATTATAAATGTATTAAAAAAAGTATAACTTAAAACCAGAAATAAGGAGAAAAAAAATGAATAGCAAATTGAATTCTACTTAATATTAAAAAAGTAATTATCTTTCAATTAAAAGTTATAAAAGAGAGCTCTATATTAACTTCAGCGGCAATCGAGTCTACGCATAAAAAAAAGTGTCGTAACAAGAAAAGGAATATTAAAAAGAAAAAAGAAAAGAAAGAATGATCAATTTCACACTAATTACTTAAAAAATCTAATATAATAAAAAAGAAAAAGGTAAAAATTAAAATTAAAAAAAAAATAGGGTATTAATAAGATATTAAATATACTCACGCGACTTTTCAGGACAGTCCTTGGTAGTAAGGGCAACGAGTAGTATGAAAAAGCAGAGGACGAAAAAGCCACCAACAAGTAGAAGGATAATTTGTTGCCTGCCAGATTCTGTAGCTGATGTGGCTGTTCTACGTCGCCTCGTTATCCAGCTTGCCGTTTTACCAAAGCTGCTAATAGGTCGACCAATACTTGGTCTTATGATGCTCGTCGTCGTACTACCAGTCCTTTCGTAATTTACCTGTTTATAGATATATACACTATGTATATATAAGCTAACGGTAATAACACCAGACGCGAGAGGGGATGAAAACGTAATTTCACCGATAAATTCGTTTCGATATACTACCACTACTATAACTATTGCTACTACTACTAGCATCCCTATGGCTTTATATATATATATACACTTCGTTTTACTACCTTTCGCCTCTAGTCGAGTAAACGAGTTTACTAGGCAATTTACTGAGTTTGTAGATTTATTACGCTTTCCCGTTCGAACACTATATCGAGAGAAATTACGGTTAAATGTTTTTTTTTTTAAACAATTTTTTTTCTTCTTATTTTATCTTTTTTGTAATTTAAGTTTGATTGAATTTTATTTTAACTTATGTGTATGTAAAATTGATTTACTTTTTTTTTGTGGTTTATTTAAAAATAATGAAAATTTTAATTATTTTAATGAGAGTATCATTTTATCTGTTAATATAAAAAATTATCGGGCAAATAGTATGAAATTATAATATTATCAACAACTGAGTCTTTTAAGTTAATTTGAAAAATATATTCAAGAAGTTAGTTTTTAAGTAGCTATACCGAGAGCGTGATGATAATCAATTTTAAAAAAGTCTTGCGTGTTTTATTTATTTTAGCAAAAAAAAAAAAAAGAAAAAAAATGATAACAATCGTCACTTTTGTGATAATTATTCTTAATAAAATATTCATATTAATTAGGTCGTGGTGATGTATAGAAAAATTTATGATATAATATTAATTAATAATACCTATATTAAAAAAATTTTATCGTATACGAATAAGTAAATATCTGATTATAAATTTTTTAATAAAAAAATACGTGCAATTGTTAAAAACTTATTTTTGTTGAAAGCATTTTATTAAATTCATATAGAGTATTTAAAATTCACCTAAATTGAAAAATAAAAAGAAAATTGATATTCATAAAAAACAATTTACATTTAATGTTATACATAAATTGCTATTTCGTTGTCTATAATTGCATACACTTGATTTTATATTCTTTTATAGTAAAATATTTAAAAAGAAAGTTCTTGTTGAGTAAATCTCTTTTGAAGCATTAAAATCGCCCCGGGGCTTGAAATCCGCAACAATACAAACTACACTTGAATATAAAAAATATATTCTTTTAACTTTTTACAAGAGCTATATAAAATACTTTTGATAAAAGTATTATTATTATTATTCATCGTTTGATTTTTATTTTCTGTATTATATAGAAAATTATCAAAAGAATACATTATTTTATATTTAGCATAAACAATATAAATTGTGCAATTACAAAAAAATTCAAATTTTTAATAACAGTTTAAAAAATTCATTCTTTCTTATTATTATTTTTGTAGAAGGTAATTTTCTTTTTCTACTTATTTATAAATTACAATTTGAAAAATAATACGAATCATCTTATTTTTACATAATATTTATCAAATAAAAAAAACTGGTCATTATAAAATACTTGAAAAAAAAAAAAATAAATAAATAAATCCCTTCTCATAAAAAAATTAAATAAAATCATAATTTCACCCTCAAAATAATTTTAAGTAGAACAAGTAAAAATTCAGTCATACGTACATACATACATACATATATATTAATATATACATACCTGTAAGGATGCCGGCATAGCAGCAGTAGCAGCAGCAGCATTAGTAGGTAAACCAAGAGTATCAGTTATAGCCGGCTCGCCTTGATCGCTTATAATCGGCGATCTAAGATATCCGTTATTGCTCTCGATTGATTTTGTCATCCTGTTCTCTTATCCTTATCCTTATAATTTCTTTATTATAACCATGTGAACATATCTTCCTTTCTTCTCAATTTTCCAACAGAAAAAAAAGAAAAGACAAATAATTATCCACCCTAATAAATACTCGTTGGTATGTATAAATAATATCACACTTAACAGTGTGGCATCAGATAGACAACGTGGACTTCCTTGCGAGATAACTATTCTCTTTCTTTTTCTTTCTTTCTATCTTTCCTATAAAGCTTTCTCACATCTCGCGTCTCATATATATATATATATTCGCTATACATCAGCCAACTAACTTCTACTTTCCTTTATATACTATCACATCAGCTCCAACATCATAAACAACAACAACAACAACAAAAATAATAATACTCACTCGAAAGAAGCTTTCCAATAGTACTCGCTACTCCCCTCATACTCCCAAGTTATAAAACAAGTCATCCCTGCGTGCGGTGCCTTCCTCCTTCCTTCCCCACCGGCTACTTTCCCTTCCACTACTCAGTATCAGCAGCAGCAGCAAGTAGTAGTAGCAGCAATAGACGATATAGTCGGCTTTGTCTACGCGCCAACGGTCATATATTATCTCTTCGTCTCTCTCTCTCTCTCTCTCTTTCTACCCCATGCCACACTTAACTTCTTCTTTTATTTTATTTTTATTTTTTTATTTTTTTATCTTCGTCGAGACACCGTGTGAGATATATAGATAAAAAGCTTTTCTCAGAGCACAATAATATATATTATATATAATATAGTCTTAAATCTCTATACGTCCAAGGATAAAATATAATAAAATATCCGTGCAAGCTCCGCGTGGTGTCGCGTCGCGGCTGTATATATTGATGCTACACTACACGTGTGAGAGATTACAGTGTGTATATATTATACGGTGTGCAGTCACTTGCAACTTGCAAGTAGCTTTTCTCTCTCTCACTCTTTGTCTTTTAAAGTATAGAAGCGGCATGTATATAAAAAAGACGTAAAGAAAGAGAGAAAGGGGGAAAGAACTTGCACTAGAAAGAAAGAGAAAGGGATAGAGAAGGTGGCCGGCCGGTTTGCAAGCTCTCTGAGCTTTTTTGTATATACTCTACTGCCGCTGCTGCGTTATCTTATGTGCACGAGAGACAAGTCTCTCTCTCTCTCTTTTTCTCTCTTGTACGAAGTTGGATATACTATATATGTGTGTGTATAGCCGCCAACCACCGTCGCTGACTCTATATACCGCCACCTTCGATGTCGACTACGACGACGCAGCTTTCGACGCTTTATAGAAGGGAGGGGATATATATATATATTATATGCGAACGAACTATATAATTGATGGGAAATGTAGAGAAAGAGAGCATAAAGCTGTTGTTGTGCTGCTATCATTATTATGTAGCCTTTTCACTATAGACTGACTTCGATATATAATTATTATAGAAAAAAAAATAAAATAAAATGAGATATACTATATGAATAAATAAATTATTATTGTTGTCGTTTTTTTTATTTAAAAATTATTTTAACTGTATGATTATTGATATAATTATTATTATTGTTTTTTTATTAATTAATAATAAATTAATTTACACAATCGTTTTTTTTTCTTTTCAAAAATATGTAAAATCTAAATGATAAGAAAAACTGAAATCACAATTGCCGGTTGCGCTTTTATTTTCAATTTTATTTTCTTCTCCCTACTTTTTTTTTTTTTACAATATTTTATATGTATAGATATACCTTCGACTAGCAGTCTTTGAAAATATGTCCTTGCATTATCAGACTGTATTTTACGCTTAGGCTTTATACATATAGAATGCAGGCTTAAGAAATGTGTAAGATACTTCGTCGTAAATATCAAAATATTGTTTTATCCAGCATATTTTATTTTTATTTTTTTTTCTCCTTTTTTTATATTATTACGCGTTTTCATTATATTTTTTTAATTTCTCAATTCCTCTTTTACCTCTTACAGATCATACCACCTGCTTCCTTTTTATCATACATTTTTCTAATATACTTGCTTACTTTCTCTCTCACTTTCTCTCTTTTTCTTACTTGCTAGATAGATACGAACATGAAGGGGTCGATAACGCGCACGCGCGCTTGTCAAGCTCCTCTATAGTCCTGAGTTATGTTATATGTGTATATATATATACATGTTTATGGGCTTTATATGTCGGATTAATGTGGTAAATAGAGGAGAAAAAGAGAGAAAGAAATGTAAAATGTAATTTAAGTCAAAATGCGCGCGCAACTGTATAAATACACGAGACATTCTGGGTTATATATAGAATATAAAGCTCAGCTTTAAACGCGAGACTTGCCGGGAAATTTCAAGGGATGGTGTAAAAAGTTTTTTATTAGTGAATTAAATTACGGGGTGTATGGTTAATTTTTAATTGTGCTTTTAAACTTTTTATTCAATTTTGTATAGTTTTATAAGTCTAATACTCAATAAAATAATTTAATTTTTATTAAAAAAAAAAAATTGTTATTAAAATAATTAATATAATTAGTGATTACATATTTGAAACTTGTTGTTTCAACTAAACAAGGTCGTCTTGTATATTACATATTGCTAATAAAATTTTTATAATTTAATCATTTAAATCATACTTTAAATTTATTTAAAAAAATGTAATATTTTTTTTAAATATTAATTTTAATTTTTTTGACCATCAATCCGTATTTTACCAAGAAAAAATAAGTATGATTTTTTAAAAAGGATCATTTACTTAACTAATAATTGATAATTTTGTAGTGTAAAAACAAAAACATTTCTAGTATGTATAATTATTATATATACTTGGATTAAAAAAAAACTAACATTTCACATAAAAATACAATGTTATATTGCTGCATTTCAAACATCAACAACTTTATAATTCTACTGTCGCGATAAGTTAAGTCAAATTGCTCGCGCAGGCATGTAAACATCAATCAGTAGAATTATAACATTCAGCGAGTGACAAACGATTTCTTTTTGCATAACAACTTTATTTGAATACCCTCTATTTTCTTTTTTTTTTATCATTTCAATTTTACAAATGTTGTTTTAGACGTCGCAGTGAAAAATTATGTCTTACCATGAAATGACAATGTAAAGATTAAAAATAAATTTTAATATTTGTTTCAAGTTGAGTGATTTTGTTAAAAGTAAAAATACTTTTATAAACAATAATTCTAAAAAATCCTTGTGCTTAAATTGATTTATTTTAGAATATTATGATCGAGTTACATTATATTATTATAATCCAGTAATATGCTACCGAGTGTTAATTTTTTCTACCTTGATTATCTTGAAAAGTTTCGAAATATGAAAGGTTTATTAAATTAAATCATCAATATCATGTTTGCGACTTTTGGTATGCTATTGATAATTATTATATATTTATATTTTTTTTATAATAAATAAATTTACATTTACAATAGTTTATTTCATTGCTAAATTTTTATTAAATGTAGGCAAAATTCAACAAAATCAAAAAATGATTCACACAAGTGGTAAGTATATTTACGTTTACTCAAATAAAAATAAAAGGATTCAATGACGTTTTAAAAATCTCTAATGTTATAATTTATACAACTAAACTTTTTAAATGTGAATATTAAAATTAAAATTTAATTAATTATAATAATTTTTTTTATTTAATTTCTTAAGCGTCAACAACATTAAGTTTAAAAGGAGGTAAAGATACGTTAAACTTTCATCGAGCTTTCAGACCAATTATTATTATGGCGCAATTATTTGGCGTTTTTCCAATTAGTGGTATTACATCACCTAATTCAAGCAACTTAAGGTTTATCTTTAACTCTAATTACATCGATATTTTTGATTAATAGGCAATACTTTTTAAATATTACACTTTATTTGAAAATTACAATAAAGTAGATCATATTTTAAATTGTTAACTATGTATTATTAATTTTTACCTATAATAATGCTGCTTTTTATTAGAAAGTTTTTCTACTTGATTAATTAAACTTGCATCTTTGTACTTAAAGATTTAGTTGGAAAAGTTGGATATGCCTATACTGTTCTTTACCTATAATAGGCTCTGCTACGATGTGTATATTATCTACAACCCATTTAAATCTTTCCACAATCGGTAAAATATCTTAAATTATATTAAAGTCAAAGTACATATGAATGTACACAAATGGATTAACTTTAAATAATTATAATGTTACATTTTCAGGTGGTATATTTTTTTACACTTCAGCAACAGTAATAATGTTATTTTTTTTCAAATTAGCATACAACTGGCCAAAATTAGTTAACGAGTGGGAAGAGATGGAAAGAAAATTAGCAATAAAATATAATTACAGTAAATTTAATTTAAAAATTAGAATATTCACAGTCGTATTTATGTTTCTTGCATCATGTAATTATTTGTAGCAATAATTTTCTTTTTTTTTTTTTTAATTTCAATCATTATAAAAGTCTTTTCTTTTCTTGCAGTAGAACATATCTCAGGTGTGTTAGCCTCGTACTACGAATCTAAAAAAGCAATTGAACAGCATAAAGAAAATGGAACTGATATTTTAAAATCATATTTTCTTAATACTTATCAAGTAGTGAGTATAACAATTAATCTAGTGCATTATTTTTGCTGTTAATATTTTTACAAAAATTTTGAAACATTTATTTAGATATTCAACGATGATAATTATGCAATTTGGAAGGGTTTAATTATTCAAATTACTGCTCTGATTACTACCTTAGCATGGCAATTTGGAGACCTTTTTTTGATTCTTATTTCATTCGCACTTTACCATCAATATCTATTGTTAAACTCAAAATTACGATCTACATCAGAAAAAGTAACGGAATAATTTATTGGCATCATATAAATATGCATTTTATTTAAAAATTTAACAATACCATTAATAATCAAATTATCACAAATATCAATGTGATTTTTGTTCTAAGGCACCTGCTTGGTGGCAAAAGGCTCGTATTGATTACAATCGATTAGCAATGATGACGCAGCTTGTTGATTCAAAAATTGGTGATTTAATACTCGTTTCATTTACTGCCAATTTTTATCATATTTGCATTCAAATTCATAATGCATTCAAGTATAGTATCCCTGTTGAAAAATATTATATAATTACATTTGAATAGAAAATTAAATTAAATACTTTATTTCAGTATAGTAAATATAAAAATCGTAATTTCATTAATTTTAGGCCATTTGACAAAACGTCTAACAAAGTTTGGACCACTGGCTCATTTATTTTTCTTATTTCAAAAACATTGGCAGTAGCATATTCTGCATCAAATGTACACGAAGAGTCTCAAGCAACAGCGCCAATATTATTTAAAATTTACAGTACTCATCCTTCCATTGAGGTAAGAAAAAAATATATTTAAAAAATGTTATTACACCTAACATTTAATTTATTATTGTATGTTTTTAAATTCGTTTACATAATCAATCTTTAAAATAAAAGATCGAGAGGTTTCTGACGCATGTGGTATCAAGCAAAATATGTCTTACTGGAAGAAAATTTTTCTCCGTCACACGTAGTTTCATATTATCGGTATGTCAAATCGTAATTTATACCTATTTGAAAACAAATAATATAAAAAAACTTTTATAAACAAAATACGAAACAATAATAATTTTGTGTATTGCAGGTAGCCAGCACAATCACCACCTACGAGATTATTCTCATTCAATTTGATAGCCAACGTCATGTTGATGCAACTCAATGAAGCGAAAAAAAAAACAATTTTTACAATTATAGTATGTATTTCTGTAATAAAATGTCTTGCTCGTTATAAATAAATGTGTTTTGATGATAATCTTATAATTGTATTCATTTCAACTAAAATAATATTTAGTCTTTAATTGTATTGCTAGTTTAATTAATAAGAAAATTATAATTAAAGATTTATGTTTCACAATTACGAAAATAATGTATGCCAAAAGAGAAGCCATATAACTTAAGACTTAAAATACACGTATGTTGTTTACTAGAACGTTTTTACAATAATTGATTTTTAAATTATTTTTTAAATGATTACTTTATTATAAAGTTGTAAAAATATATGTAAAAAAAATATTGGTTTCTAAAGAAAAGATCGAGAGACTTTTGTCCCTAGTAGTAACAAGCAAATTATGTCTCACTGGAAGAAAATTTTTCTCAGTCACGCTTACTTTCATTTTAACGGTTCGTACCTATATCCAAAACTTGATTTACCTTTATAATACTTTCTTTTTTTATTCTATGACTATGACATTTTATTTAAAATGATATTTAAAATGAGTTTTTTTTAAATTTGTTTATTGATAATTAGTTTTAAGTTATATTAATGTAGGTTACAGGTAGCTAGTACAACTGTCACGTATGAAATTATTATCATTCAATTTGACAGTCAACGTCATGCTGATGTAGTTGAGTAAAATGTGAAATTATAATATAATTGATAAAAGGGAGGATAGCTGAGATAATTAGCGTCGTAATGGTTAGAGTTTAGGCTTCATAATCCGCATAACGCGAGTTTGAAATCATTCATTTACCATTTTAATGTATAAAAAAAAAAAATAAATAAGAATCATGTTAATAAAATCGCATTATTTATTATAAATTAATAACTTAGTTTTCTTGTCATCATAGAGCTTAGAAAGTAAATATTTTTTAAAATAAAAAAATTAAAATGAAAGATAAGTGTAAATACATTAAAAATAATAATATTTTTATACTTTGTTTTCATCTGAAGATAAAAATCACGATTAAAATAATAATTATTTTTTATATATTATAACTACTAAAGAAATGAATATTTCGCAGTACAAATTAACGATAACAAATTAATCATAATTATACTGCATATTTGTACTTGTTTTTAAAAAAAAAATCACGATTCTGCTGTAACACTAAGCTGGTATTTTTTGTTGTAGAAATTATTCATCAAGTTTTGATCAAAGCTTAAATAAAACTATTTAGAACGATAGCACGTAGAATTTGTTTTTATACCTTTTATAATAATTAAGTCCTTTTAAACTCATAATGTTTTGCATAACGATACATTGTTATATTATAACAAGTTCAAGGTCAATAATCTTATGATTTTGTGATAACGATACATAAAATTTTTATTTATTCAGATTTTTATACATCAGTAAGTTGAGTTGTAACAATACGATTAGTAACAAACGATACTTTCTTCAATTCAATTTTCTTCTAATATATCGCACATAATTTAAATTGAACAAATTTATTTACAATAATTTCAGATACTAACTGAGGAACTTCAATTAATTTTATTTAGCACTGAAGAAACGGTTTTTTTTGTAAGTTAATTATTGTTACTTTCATTTTTTTTTTAGTTTCAAATATACTTCTAGCATGATCGAAATATTAATATTATAATTATGATTTTTGGTATAATATTAATATAATTGTTACCATTTTGTTATAATTATCATCACTATTATAAATAATGAAAATCTCTTGTTGATTATAGGAAACTATATTATAGAAAATTTTATTTGTCTAGCTGATTAGTTTATATTTAATTCAAATAAAATTCACCAAGATCTAATGATTCCTCGTGGTAATAAAACTTACAGTTGTTGAAATATAAATGAAAATTTTTAACATATAGTAAAAATTGTCACAAATACCATAATGTAGATTATTTTTTTTCGTCGATATAATATTAAAGTTAAAATATAATAATGTAAAAAAAGTTTTAGGTAATTGTTAAAAGTTCCTATAAATAATAATTTTATTTATTATTCTTTGATTTTAAAGGGTTAAAAAGGTTAATGACCAAAGGGGATGGAGATACGATAAGTTTTCATCGTATCTTTAGGCCAGTCATTATTATGGCTCAATGTTTTGGTGTTTTCCCAGTTAGTGGTATCACATCACCTTATTCAAGCAACTTAAGGTAATATTAATTTATCTATCATCAATATTTTAATGTATTCATAAATAACACCTCATTAAAGTATGCTGTATGATGTAAATAAAATGTGAAAATTGTATTATAACGCACTTATAAATTTAAAAATATAATAAGATTTTGATTATATTATTTTTACCAACAAATCTATTGTATTTTAATTAAATTAAATTTAGATTTTCTTAATTAAAGATTTGAATGGAAAAGTTGGATATGCCTCTATTGTTGCCTGACTTTGACTGGTTCTACTATAATGTGCTTATGTTCTCTACACGAGTTGATTAATGATTTTAATGTCCCTTCACTAGGTAATATATTAAATTATTTTAATAACGTTAATTTTTAATAAATATTTTAACAAACAAAAAAATTCAGTAACAAAAACATATAACATTGTAGGTCGTTCCTTTTTTTACATTTCAACAACCATCATAATGATACTTTTCTTCAAATTAGCTTACAATTGGCCAAGATTAGTTAGATCATGGGAAGGAATGAAAAAAAAGTTGATGTCAAAAAATTATTCGGTCGATTTTGATTTGAAAGTTAAAACTTATACAATCATATTCATGTTTTTTGCTATAAGTAAAAAGTTTTAATAATCACGCAATTGTTTAAAATATCAAATTATTACAATATTTATTATTTCAGTGGAAAATGTCTTAAGCATGATATTCAAATACTATGAATCTAATAAAATAGTTACAAGGCATAAACATACTAATGGAACAGATTCTTTTAAATACTATTTCACTGATACTTTTGATTTTGTTGGTATAAAAATTAGTAAACTTTTACAAATATTATATGCGATTAAATAAATTATTATTTTTTTTTAGGTATTTCATGATGCGAATTACGCATTTTGGAAAGGCTGTGTTCTTCAGATATTTGCATTAATTACAACCTTAGCATGGCAATTCTCAGATCTTTTTTTAATTCTCATGTCTTTAGCTCTTTCTCATGAGTATCGGACTTTAAATTCTAAATTACAATTTGCATTCGATAAAGTAATATTGTGTTGATCTTAATTATACTTAAAATTAAATAAGTTATTTGACTACAATAATAAAATTATTATTTGTGATAATAATAATTTTTTGTTCTAAGGCACCTGCATGGTGGGAAAAGGCTCGCACCGATTACAATGAATTAGCAATTATGACCGAACTTGTTGATTCGAAAATTGGTGATTTTGTACTGGTTTCCTTTACTGCCAATTTGTATCATATTTGCATCCAAATTTATAATGCAATCAAGTAAAGTATCCCCGTTAAAAATAATTGTTATTTTTTTCAAAAATAAAATAAAAATTTTATTAACTTTTATTCTAAGATTAAACGCTATTGTTATAATTTCACTTGAAAATACATTTTATTATTTACAGACCATTCGATAAAACATCTAATAAAATTTCAACGAGCATATCTTTTATTCTTCTCATTTCAAAAACATTGGTAGTTGCATATTCTGCATCAAGTGTACACGAAGAGTCACAAGCAGCAGCGCCGATTTTATTTGAAATCTACAGTGATAATTATTGCATCCACGTAAGTAGTAATTTAAATAATAACATAATATCATATGTATTTAAATTTGTTTATTCACTTGTATTACTATTTATTAACGTGATATCGATTGTTTATGGTAAAGCTAGAAAGATTTTTGACGCAAGTAGTAACCAGTAATTTATGTCTCACTGGAAGAAAATTTTTTTCCATCACCCGTAGCTTTATATTAACGGTGCGTATGCTTAAAGTATCATTCCAGTTTACAAAAAATTGTCTTTTCTTTATTTTCATTAATTTATATCCAGAACAAATAATTTGAAAAAATTATTTTAAATAATGTAAAAAAATATTCATTTGTATTATAGGTAGCAAGCACAATCACTACTTATGAAATTATCCTCATTCAATTTGATAGTAAACGTCAAGTTGATGCAGATGAGTAAGCTGGAGTTTGTTTTGAAAAAACATGTTATAGTTTAAGAATTTAAAACATGCTATTAATTTTAAAAGTTAAAAAAAATTTTTTTTGTATCTATTTATTAAGTAATAGGGCTAGTTTTTATGTGTATGTAACGTTTTAATATATTTTAAAATATTTCCATTATCCAATTAGGATTAGACAAAAAGAATTAGATTTATTTTAAAAATTAGAGCGAGGAAAAAAATTGAAATATTTATAGTTTTCCTTTTGTTTATTTTGGTTTTAGTTGTAATTCAAATTACGAATTAAAATTGTATATTTTTAAAATTTTTCACACAAATAAATTTTAATTTTATTTTTTCCAAGTGATGTCTTTTGTTTTTTGAATAATGTATTGTTAAATTGCTACATACTTTTAAGATCGATAATTTTATGATTTTGTGCATGCGATAGTGGTAAATTTAATTTCATTCAGACCTGTAAACATCAATCAGTAGAGTTATAACACTGTAGTAAGTAACAAACTTTTTTTTTAATCTACTTTACAACGATATTGTTTTCTTTTTCAGTTTGTATTTTAAAAATATAATATTTTAATACTTTTGCAGAAAAATTACTATTATTATTTTTTGTCAGAAAAAGATAATTTAACAATTAAAATAATTATACATATTTCTCTTGATGCTAAATACTTGTAATTAAGAAAAATATTTTATTTATAATTACAAAAAATCAATCTTAATATAAATAGATCACAATATTAATTTACAATATAAAGTTCAATTTCTTGGTTACTATTAATTTCATCCGTCATTAATCAAATGATCACTTCCTGTATCTTAATTTTTGTAACTTCAATTTTTTTTAAAACATTTTGAGAATATATTCTTAATACAATTGAAATGTGAATAATGTAATAAATTAAATCAATTATATTATAATTTATGAATTTTAGCATTTACATAATTAATTATTAAAGCCTCACAGATTACAGAAAACTTAAATTTAAAATAAGATTACGCCTGTTTCGTTAAAAATTAATTTAGGAAAAATTCATCTAAATACAATGATTTCGCGTGGTGAGTAAGTTTATATTTTTTTTACAGTCAAATACAAAAAACGTACACATCTTTTGGATTAATTATTTACTTACGATAAAAAAAATTAAAAATTTATAAATATCAAATATACTTATTTGAATTTTTTATAAATAACAATTATAGATTTTATTTTTTAATTTTTTAAGCCCTTAAAAATTTAAGGATGAAAGGAAATGAAGAAGCGACAAGTTTTCATCGTATTTTTAGGCCAATCATTATAATGGCTCAATGTTTTGGTGTTTTTCCAGTCAGTGGTATTACATCACTTAATTCAAATAATTTGAGGTTATTATTTATTTAACTATTGATAAAATTTTACTTTTGTATTACTTGAAAATTTTTATTGACTTAATAGTACCTTTATTTAACTTGATTCAATTAAAATATGTTTTGCAATGTAATATTAAATTAAATTTTAAAAATTTATCAAATTGATTTAATTCTTTACTAATTATTTTAAATTAACAATGTTTTTATTGAAAGATTTACTTGGAATAGCTGGATATGTCTTTACTGTTTTCTGACTTTCATATCTTCTACTGTAATGTGTTTATTAACAATATCAAGGATGATTAAAAATGTTCATATTAGTACTATAGGTATAATTTTTTTTTTTTTTTAATGTAAATCTAAAGCAAATGTTTAACGTAATACGTAAATAAATTAAACAATAAAAATTGAATGGCAAACACTTGATTTTTCAGGTGTTGTCTTTTTTTATTCTTCAACGACCGTAATTACGTTACTTTTTTTTAAATTAGCTTACGATTGGCCAGAATTAGTTAGAGCATGGGAAAAAATGGAACGAAAGTTGAAAACAAAAAATAATTTCAAACTTGATTTAAAAATTAAAATTTTCACCGTCGCATTTATGTTTCTTGTTACAAGTAATTATTTTCACATATCAAATTTCTCTGAATAAAATTAATTTTTTACTAAACTTTGATACTAATTGTTGTTACAGTAGAACATGTCTCAGGTGTAATAACCTCATTCTATTTAACTAAAAAAATATTTGTACGTCAAATGGAAAATGGAACAGATGTTTTCAAGTTTTATTTTACTGATGTTTTTGAATATGTAAATATGAAATTTAGGGTATTTTTAAAATATTTATGCAGCAATAAATATGGTTGTATTTTTTAGGCGTTAGACGATAAAAATTATGCATTTTGGAAAGGTTGTATGCTTCAAACGTTGGTGCTCATTATTACCTTAATCTGGCAATTTATGGATCTTTTTATAATCCTTATATCCTTTGCTCTTATCCATCATTATCGATTTTTAAATTCTAGATTACAATCTGCATTTAATAAAGTAATAGATTTTATTTCAAGTTTATTGTGCTTAAGATTTGCAAAATTATATAATCAAAAATCAATCAATTACGTAAATATAAAAATAAATTTTTATGTTCTAAGGCACCTGCATGGTGGGAAAAGGCTCGCACCGATTACAATCAATTAGCAATTATGACTGAACTTGTTGATTCGAAAATTGGTGATTTTGTACTGGTTTCCTTTACTTCCAATTTCTATCACATATGCATTCAAATTCATAATGCCATCAAGTAGAGTATCTCATTAAAAAAAAAATTTTTGTTTATCTAGAATTTAAAAAAAAAAAGGAATTTTTTCAATATTATTATTTCTATTATTATTGTTTTTACTTCAAATAATATGAATCTATATTTGTAGCCCATTTTCTAAGACATCAAACAAAATTTGGAACACTGGATCATTTATTCTCCTTATTTCAAAAACATTTGCAATCGCATATTTTGCATCAAGCATAAACGAAGAGTCACAAGCAACTGCACCGATTTTATTTGAAATTAACGCTACTGATGACTCTGTACACGTACGTATTAAATTAATTTAAAGTTTGTTGTATTTAATGTTATACATATTACATATTATTATATACTTTCATTTAATGAAAAAAATGTGATAACTGTATTTGAAAAAGCTCGAGAGATTTTTGACACAAGTTGTAACCAGCAAATTATGTCTCACGGGAAGAAAATTTTTCTCCGTCACACGTAGCTTCATATTAACGGTTTGTATAAATTCAAAGCCTAATTTCAATTTATTTGATATCGTTTTTTTAATTTTATTTATATTTTAATATTGAAAAAAGTTTTTATTTTATGTAAGTCCTATATATATATGAAAAAATATTAATTTGCATTACAGGTTGCTAGTACAATTACCACTTACGAAATTATTTTCTTTCAATTTGACAATCAACGTCATTTTGATCCAGATGATGATGATTAAAAAGTCAGGATGTACTAAAATTAGAACGATTTTAGTAAAATATACGTATAGTTTCTAATCACTCATGTCTTACAATCTGTGTTTTTTTTTTCAAACTTGTAAAAAAATGTAAAATAAGAAATACATAAAAATAAAAAATTTAAATAATTGTTTATTAAATACACCAATAGTCAAATGAATAATTAGAATAAAAAGAATCACGCAGCTTTTTAACTCAACTTTAAAAAAGTGCATACTAATTAATATTCAGTTTCACTATGAAAATAAAGTGTTAAAGCTGTGTTATCAATATAATCAGATTATACCAAACGTATGACCTTGTGTGTTAGGCATTTTTAATCGAGTTGTACGATCAAATTTTAAATAATTTTTTTTTAAATATGAAATGTATGTCCTTTCAATCAATGTTTTTCTTAAAAATACATTGTTAAATCATAGCACGTTCAAGATCAATAATTTTACGATTCCGTGGTCGCGATAAGTAAGGTTAAATTAATCATTCAGACTTGCAAACAACAATCAGTTGAGTCGTAACATTGCAATAGATAACAAACGATTCTTTTTACATATCACTTCTATTTCAACTTTTCGCTTAGTTTTAATTTTAATTTTATTTTGATTATTCGAAATAATTTTGTTAAAAATTATTTTTCCTATAATTTTTTACAAAAACAAAAATTAACAATCAAAAATAATTGCAGCGTTAACGATATGAAATTAAAAAAATATTTTTACAGTGAAATAGTTTTAAAACATCGTATATCATATACAAA
>JAPYZE010003553.1:0-15189 GCA_030522805.1 Leptomastidea abnormis | reverse complement strand
AAAAAAAAACAAAAAAAAAAAAAAAAAAAAAAAAAAAAAAAAAAAAAGAAAAAAAAAAAAAAAAAAAAAAAAACCGGGGGAGAGAAATAACCCGGGCAACACTGTATATGTTTTTTTTTTTTTCGTTCAAAAATATATATATTTCCATTTAGCGCGTGTGCAAGCTTGCCGAAGCGAGTGCTCGTTCCTTTTCTCCGGGTGCACGCAGCTGCGGGACCCAGCTTGAAAGCTTGTACAGCGAGCTTGCACGAGCTTGCAATAGAGGGAAAGAGAGAAAGCTAGATAGATAGAGTACATGGTAGAGTAAAGAGAGAAAGAGAGCAGATGGAAGAGGGAGGGTGGAGGGAAGGGGGGGGGGAGTCGAGTTTCTGTTTCGTCTTTATGATCCGAGGTCGGTGAAATGACAGTTTGAGCTTTTACGAGTTCATGTCTATTGCTATTAACGCGCAAGTGCGCAAATACAAAGACCCCCCTACCTTTCCTCCTCCCCTTACCGCCACTCTCTTCTCTCCGCGTGTGCACCGAGCGAAAGTTGAGCCGTGTCGGGCGACACAATTGCAAGCGCCCCGGAGTTTCTCAATCTCGGCGCCTGCCAACGAGGGAAAAGAGGAAAATGGAAAGAGGAAGAGGGAGAGGGGAGGGGGGTGCACGGAAAAAGTAGTAAGAAATTACCGTATTCAGAAGTTCGTTCCGGAGACACGCCCTGCTCTAGCTTTTTATTTTCCACTTCGCGCGGCTGTGGAACTCTTGAAAAGCATCTCTTTCAGCTGCTATGTAGTTCAATTATTTTCATAAAAATAGTCGCCTAGTCTAGTCAACTTTGCTCGTTCAATGTGTTTGTACATATATTTTTTTCTCCTCCGCAATAGGTAAATGACAATAAGGCCGTGCGATAAAAAAGGTAAAACTATGGTGAGAGAGAAAGAGAGACGTTCAGATATGTGCCGAGGTGTATATAAACGGGAACGACAACATACGAGGGATAGAAAAAAAAATACGATACAAAGCGATTCACTACAACGACGACGACGAGTACAACGCCGTAGTATAAAGCTCAGTATACCTCCTCGATACACCGCGCAAGTCAGTCGTTTGCGCTGAGGTACACTGTATGGCTGTAGAGAGATCGAGATATGTACATATACACACACGCGCACACACACGAGAGGAAGAGAGAAAAAAAGCTCGTGTGCATCGATCGTTCGAAAGACCGAAACGCGATCGGACTCTGGCGCTTTGGACTTTTAGCGCACACGGCTCACATTAGCCAGCAAACAAGTGTTATACTCGTTCCCCTTCTATACTATACCCTGTTAGCGTAGCTTTGCTACACATTCTGGCTCGGATTTTTACCCTAGATATATCCTGGTATTTCGTTTGTTTTCAAATGTTTTGAAATTCCTTTTTTCTTTTTTTTTTTTTTTTCATTTATTTGTGAGCTTGCAACTCTTTCTCTTTCTCTGAATCTCTGTGAGCTGAACCATGTTTTTATGTACGTTTTTGTGCATTTGTTTCAATTTTTTTTTCTTTCTTTCTTTCATTTTTTTTTGTTTTGGTGGAGTTATAAAAGACCTCGGTTTATTTATACCATAAATTTTGTAATTATAAAGTATTTTTTTTTTGTGTTTAATGTGTGTTAAGCAATGCTTGAAAAAATAAATGCATAATATTTTTTATTTTTTAGAATAGTTGTAATAGAATTTAGTTTTTGCATAATAAAATTAATAAAAAAAGATAATACTTTTATTTATGTTATCGATAAGCTTCTTATAAACTCGATTTTTTTTTTAATTTTTTTTTTATATTATATCAGCATCTAAAGCTACTTTGTTACTTTCGATTCACTTACTTTTCAAGCATTAATCCCAAAGCCACTTTATTATCCCTATTTTACAAACTTTTCCAGCGATATCTTCATTAAGCCATTCTCTCTATAGATAACCCCCTTCCCCCTTTTTCTCTCTGCAATTTCATAACGAAACAAAAAAGATCGATAGTTTTTAATTTCTTTAGAATATTTTAATAAGTCATCAGAGTCATAATAAAAGAATGTGATCTTGAAATAATTTTCGAATAAAAAAACGAATTCTGGTGTTCTGGTTTAAATTGTATTACAATTGTGCGTCATTTAATCATGAGAGAAACGTGAAGTCGAGTTATGTGAATAAAAAAAAAAAGAAGAAGAGAGGGAAGGTAACACTCTTGTGGAAATGCATTTACTGATTTTGCTTGACAGCTTTCCAATATGACACACTTTAGATGCTAACGATGCTCTGTATGCATATATGTATGCATGTGTGTTCATTCTATTTTTCTCTCACCAAACGTGTGCGACCATCGTCACTCTTGCTTTACCGCGGTATTTATTTTACTTAAGTTTATACATAACATCCTCTTCAGTAGCAATGATAACTTACTATTATGTTTGTGTATTGTAAATTAAATGATTGTTCGTCATTTTCATAAATAAACTCTCTTTCTCACTTACAGTCTTTATAACTTAGTTGTATCGATTACTTTTCAATTGCATTATTTCAAGCTACGTTAAACAGCCAACACGTTTGATTGACGCATTATTAAAAATAATTCGAAATAATATAAAGTGTATTGAAAATAAAAATTAGTTTATCAAGACACGTTATTACAATTGGAATTATATATTTCAACAAAAAATTTACACTATAACTGTCAATAACATTTACTCATTAGTAACAATAAAAAAAAAGACCAAAAGAAAACCATAAAATTTAAAATGTTGCTAATTGTACCAAACTCACACCCCATAAATAATCCAACACTCGAAAAGGCCAAAGGCGTTAAGCCAAAAAAAAGCAGAAAAAAAAGAAAGAAAGAAAAAAAAGAGGGGTTGGGTGAAAAGCAGCTAAACACGATCGTTTAGCACGTTATCTAGCTTTGGTGCGGTGTGGCTTGGGTCGTAACTCATTTTTACAGCGCTGAGCCACCAGGCTTGCTTGCTTATCTAAATTTGAAATCTTCGCCAGGACTGGTCTGTATAGTTTCACACCACCCGCTAGAATTCGTTATCGAGGCCGCAGAGAGAGTGAGAGAGAGAGAGAGAGAGAGAGAGAGAGAGAGAGAGAGAGAGATAGAACCTTATATACCCTTGGGCGATCATCGGTTCTCGCATCTAACAACGACGATGTAAAACTGAGGCGCAAGGAAGGCCTCGTTGTCGTATACATAGGCACTCACTCGCTCGCGCAAGTTCAGCGGCCTAGTTCACTAGAGGTCTACAGCCTGCAGGCGTGAGAGATATCGCGATAGGCTAGGGTCATTGAAATCTCGATAGCACCTCGTCGACTCGTCGGGTCAGTTTCTGGAGAAGGACGAGCAAGAGGAGAAGGAGGAGGAAGAAGAGCCAGCCATTTTCAATTAGCAGCTATCCAGCCATTCTCTTCCTCATCCTCATCGTCGTTGTAGTCGTCGCGTCTGAAAGAGAGAGAGAGAGAGAGAGACTCTGACTTAACGTTTAGCGACCAGTCGTTAAATCCTCTCCGCTCGTTAGTCGCGTTAATCAAATCGCGCATGGCGCCTACCGCCGCCGCCGGCTAATCGGCCGCTTGATAAACGAGCCGCGCCGGCTAGCGCAGTTTTCCCACGAAAATTAACCCCCGGGCCATACCGGCGTCTACCCTATACCCTCGACACTCGACACTGAGAATTTTTTAACGAGAAGCACACGAGAGAGAGAGAGAGAGAGAGAGAGAGAGAGAGCGAGAGCTTCCATTATCTGATTTTCGCGAGGCTTTGCTTGTTGAGAGAGGACCGGCGAAGCGCACACGAGCTGCATGTTTGATTAATAGTTTCCCCATTGGAAAACTGCTTCGACAGGGAGGCTCTTTCATTCGACGGATTATTCGGCGGCGTTCATCGGATTTTTTACGCGCCTCTACACATTCTGGTTTTATCATTAGTTAGAATCTATGGGGAAATCGATTCATTGTGGTTTTTAAGCTATCTCTTTCTATCTGACCATCTCTCTCTCTCTCTCTCTCTCTCTCTCTCTCTCTCTCTCTCTCTATCTTTCTCTCTACAGTTTATACTTCAATTGAGGCTGCTTTTTTCATTGGACGTTATTTAAAAATGAAAAAAAAAGTTTTTTGCTATATCAAACTGTTGGACGATGTACGCTCGAATGATTTTTGCTTTTTGTTCTCGTTCGACAGCTTTTCGACAATATAGAGAGAGAAGAGGAAAATTTCAACTTTGAGGGTTTGAGAGATAATATGTGAATGGAGGATGAGAGAAAAGTGAAGCTTATAAAAAATTGAGAAGACTTATAATATATACTTTTAGATATGTAAGGGTCGTAGAGAAATCGAAATTAAATATAAAAAAAGCCTATTAGTGTTTTAGGTAAAAGAGGAAAAAAAATATATAAGAAATAAAAAGATAGAAAAAGTAAGTTGGCCGTGGTTATAGAAAGAGAGGGGGAGGGGGGAGGGGAGAAAATGAGGCGTCATCGACGTTCGAGTCACGCTCTAGCTTCACAGCCAAGTTTTTTTATTTTTTTTATTTTCGGTTATCGAGATGCTCGTCGCGTCGTCCATATAGGGCTGAAAGTATACGATAGAAACGAGCGAACACGAAGGAAGGAACGAATGGTTGGATGGACGGCGATTACGGGGAATGAAAACCAGTGTGAGTATATATAGATATATATTATAGCAACTGCGCCAGCAGCACTCGTCATAGGGAGAGCTAGTACTCTGCCAACAGCTACGTCGATATCGATGAGAAAAGGTCATCGTGCTGAGAAAGAAGAAAGAGAGAGGAGAAAAAAAGAGGCCAACCTACCGAAAGCGTATGCAGCATCTTCTCCCTCTCTGAGTCTTACTAATATCGAAGATGTCGGAACATCTTCCTTCGCACGCGTTGAGTAAACATCTGGCTTTCGGTCTCGTATTTCTGTCTTAGCAAGGAATCGACACGTAGTTCGTCTTACAATCTTTTTTTTTTTTATATAGGGATAGGATAGCCGTGCAGCAGTCGTGCGTTATTACGGGAGATGGCTGTTTTGTCATCTCTGTAATAGTACGCTACGGAATATTAAAATCTATTGGAGAAGAGATTTTAGTTTGGAGCTTTTGATATATTCTTATGCTTCGTGAATTATGAGTAAATCCGATTTATTATTTATGTGGAGTTGATGATGAATCGAATCTACGATCGATAAATTCGCGTGATTTTATTTGGAAAATTTTGTTAATTAAGAATTTTAATGCAAAATGAAAATATATGTAAATGAGAATTTTAATTATTAAGGGATTCGGGTTTGCAGTTGTAAAATAGATTTTAAAATAGTCTACTGAATAAATTGAAAAAATAAATTCTGAAAGAATTGAATCTTTAATTTTACTGGTAAGATAAAAAAATCTTTTTTCAATAAGATTTTTTAAAAATTGTTGAAAAGTTAAAATACATATTTCCGTATTTTTATTAATCGGTCAACTATAAAAAGAAGTACATATCAACTTTGTAAAACGTTTTTATATTCCATGAAAATAATTTTCGAAGAATAATTACATACATATTATTTGATATCTATAGAAAAAAAAAGTTATTTATTAAATCACACACTTTAGTACTTTCAATCCAATAGAAGAAAAGTAGTGAAGTAGTTATCAAAAAAAAAAAAAAAAAAGAAGAGCCCAATTACAATGGTAAGAGAAGAAAAGAGCACAAGAAGAGGAGAAAAAAAAAAAAAAAAGAAAAAAAAAAAAAAAAAAAAAAAAAAAAAAAAAAGATGTGCTCAATTACATTGTTACGAGTTGTTCCGAGTTTTGTAAGAGCTATCCGAAAACGAAAACTTTTCCCGAAGGAAATAAAAGAAAAGCACTCAAGGAGAGGAGAAAAGAAAAGACGTAAGAGAGAAAGAGAGAAACTAGACGAGCAAAGCCATAAAAAGCCAGACGAGAAAATTAATAGAAAACTGATGGACGCAATGGCACGCGAAGGCAAATTGGAGGTAGCGAGCATGTGTACGAAAGAACGAACGAGCGAACGTGAACGAGAGCAAAAACGGGGGGAGAAAAAAGATTCAGAGTATAACGGCCGTGCGAAAAATGCGGAAAAATCGAGGGTACCTATATAGTTGAAGATATCGAGTGGTTACGACGCGTCTTTATTTTCACTTTTCGTCGTCGAAGCGAGTAGTAGTGGTCGCGCTATAGTCAGCCACAGCAGCTCTAATTCGATAGCCGAGCTTTTTAGGGGAGAAAGGGAGGGAAAGTAAAGGAATGCCAACGACTATAGCATAGGGCGACAGAACGAGTTGCCGTGAAAACGCACGAGCCCGCAGTACAAAGCCCGCACACATACATATATACGCATTCCTTTTGACGATAGAGTGTAGCGAAGGGGTGCTTGCAAGCGCACGCGCACCCCACCTCCTACCCACACCCTCTCGTATCGATTCTCTCTCACTCTCTGGGAGCGAGTAGTGCTCGTTCTCTCCGGACCGTTACATCCGCCCCCCCCCCCCACCCCATGCGTGTGCATATATATGTATATATATATATATATATATGTACGCGCCCTTAAACTCGATCGAACCATGCCGCATTAACTTCTAATCTGATTAGCCTGTGTGCGTATGTATGTGTATATCTGAAGCAGGCTTTGGGTGCAATGTTATTGTAAGGTAACTATCGAAAATCGCTTTATTAATTTCCGTTTTACAATTCGTTGAATGAGCTTCACTATCATAGATATATGAAATCTGAATATCGTAATTATTTTTTTTTAAATAGCGGATTTTGGATTTGCTGGTTTTTTTTAAATTTTATTTTTACACACTAGAAATTTAAATTATTTTGTTGTTCTTAAAATTTGCATTTTTGTTTTAACTAACAAGAAAAATGTAATTGCATTCGAATAGAAAAGCTATATCGAGAATTTTTCTTTTTTCTTTTTTTTTCATGAATTACTTGGCTAGCCCGTAAAAGAAAAGGCAATTCCGAGATGAACGGAAAAATTGGAAAAACAATTGGAGAGAAGTATACGACAAAAAAGAAAAAAGAAAGAATAAAAAAAAACACACACACAGAGAGAGAGAGACTATTTCTGCTACTGCTGGTGGGGTGGTCGATTCATACGTATCCACGGCCAGTCGCATACCCACAGTATATATAGTCTTCTTCTCTCCGATAATACTTTAATAAATATTTATCGAGCGACAGACAGCCTAGCCTCAGCGTTTTTCCGCGGCCAAGCAGAAAAGCCGCAATGATTCAATTTGCATTATTCCAATGGAATGGCAGCAGCAATAGCATCAGCCATCGCGAGTCACCACGAAAACCAACGTCATCATCATCATCATCATCATCATCATCTCTACTCTGAACGTCGAATCACGTCCGAATATCCGGCCAGCTGATTAATACAAAAGTTATTAAACCAGAATAGAAGGAGGAGGGGGAGGAGAAGCAGATAGCGAAACAGCGTGCGCACCAAGGGTGGCGGCAGCAACGGCAGCAATAGGAGCATAATAGTAGTGGTGGTATAGAGAGCAGCAACGGCACCCGGGCATAATAATCTCGCGAAATAATCTCGATGGCGTATGCGAGAGTCGAGGCAGCAGCAGCAGCAGTAGTGGCATGGCCAATGTGCCGCGAATCTTCGACGCGCACTGAAATAAGCTTCCTCGTTAAGCGATAAGCCGTGCTCTCTAGCTAGCTAGCTAGCTCTTGGCGTGGCGCGCGTGATCCCGCCGGGAGCGAGAGCTTGCTTGGCTCTCTCTCTCTCTCTCTCTCTCTCTCTCTATACTTCCAGGCCGTGCTAGCGACAAACATCTTCCCCTCCCACTCTCCTTCTTGCGAATTTGCAGTTACGGTATAGCTTGGCTTAAATCTTGGCTCTGTGGCTTCCTTGTTAACGCTTGTTTTTTCGTTGTTGGGATATAACGTAAGACGGGAAAGGGGCTTCTTGACTTTTTTGTAAGGCAAATCGTTTGGCTTGTTTACTGTTTTATGTATAAAAGCAGGGTTGTAATGAATTTGAAGATTTTGTTTGAGGAAAATTTTGCATGAACACCTACTTTGCCTGTGAAATGTTGTAGGTATTTTTGGAGTAGCTGTTTTCTTAAGCTTCTTGGAATGGGGTATGTAATGAAATGATAAGATCAAATGATTTGGGGAACTAATTCCGTTGGGGATATATATATATACATTGTTTGATTTTCTCTTAAGTAACTTCTTAGTGGTAGGTTAAATCACATCCGAAGCCTAATGCAATATTATATTCTTGACTAACTTGTATTTGACTTTAAGCCTTCGGATTAATTGGAGTAAGAAGTAAGATTTATTAGACTAGTTAAATCTTCATAAATATACATCTATATATATACATTTTTATTAAATATTTACTTATCTTGAAATCATTTATGATTAATAATATTTTATGCGGCACATTGTAAAATTGAAAAAGTCAAATAAACATTTGATGTTTATTCAAGTTTTAATTATTGAAATGAAGTTTTTTTATGTAACCCAATTTTATGAATTAAAGTACATAATTTTAATTTGAAATATGTTGTTTAATTTGAAAATTGAAATTATGTTTTTAATTTATATTTTAAAATTAAAAACTAATAATTCAGAAAAATAAAAAAGTAAGTTTTTCCAATATCGAAAGAAAAATCAAATATTTGATATATCTCTATAGCATAAAAATAGCATATTCCATAATTCTCGACAAATAATTTTTGATATTTCGTTTACAGTAAGGTCCACTGGGGTTCCGAGAACAAGTTTCTTTCTCGAGTATCAAATCAGATGTCCCTGACTGAGTCACTCACTCGTACGTACGTACGTTCGTTCGTTCGTTCTCCGAAATCGATATGTAGATGAGCCGCGTGACATCAATCATTAGTTATAACCAGTCGACCGATGTATGCTTCGTTATCCTAAACTGCTGTTGACTGGGCTTGGCCCAGTTTCGATTTTACTCTCCACCCGCAGTATCTCATTTAACTATTACAGTGTCAAACGAACACATACATACACACACACACACACGCACACATACTCGCAGAGTAGTGCTCGCGAACCATGACACTTTTTCAGATAACGCCCCCTCGAGAATTCACGCAAGCATGCTTCTATTTTATTTTTCCGCAAATTAACCTTTTTTTCTAGCATGCAATATTTTAAGCTCTCTATACCTATTAAAACTCGTTAATATTTACAACAACAACAAAAAATAGTTGAATCTATAATTTAAAATAAAATCAACCCTCTTATTTCAATGAAAAAATACTATAAAATTCAAAGATAATCCAGGACCAAATCCCACCAATTATTTTCCTTTTAAATCCAAAAGATTAGCGTCGAAAAAAAAGCGTCATCATCCTCAGCTGCTGCTTCTGCTGTTGAATAGCGATATTCTCAATTTCCATAATTGATTGCGAGCTTGCATAGAAAAGAAGAAAAAAAAAAAGAGTATCATCATCATCACGCCCGGATAATACGAACCCGTCAGCTCAGCTAACACCAATGCTTTTAGCAACGAACGCGAATAGCACAAAGCGCGAGAGAAAGCTCAAGTTAAGAGTAGAGAAAGAAGCTTGGAAGAGAAAATCATTTCTCGAAGCTTCTTTTCACACAGCAGCAAGCTTCTATCTCATCGGCAAAGACTCGGACCTCTTTAAAGGTCTCTAGAATGGAGCTACCAGCGTCACTACTACCACGGTGCTCTCGATTCGATTCGTTAAATCGATCCAGGCCAAATGGAATCAACGCGAGACAAATGGCGCGCGAATGGCGGAAGGAAATGAGTCAGAGGAAGAAAAAAGAAGAAAAAAAAGAGAGAAGAGCGTGCGCGGTATTACGGACGTGCTGGAAGAAAACGAGTTGATAAAGGAGGGGGGGGGGAAGAACTACCGAGTAGTAGGAAGAGAAGCAGAAATATTACGAGATTAGAGAAAGAAGCCGGGTGTTGGGAGATAAGGGCATGAGAAAAAAAGGAATAGGCTGGATAAGAAGAAGGAGGAGTAGGTATGTCGGGGGATGTAGAATAAAAAAGGTACGGAAGGCCGAAAGCCGGTTTTCGGAATAGCCGATCCCGAGGATCCCAGCAACCAAGGACAGCTAGCTAGTTAGTTAGTGAACAAGCGCTTAGAGATGAGAATAGCTATGATGATGATGATGATGGGGAGGAAGGAAAAGGCTTGGAAGAGCTACTCCTTAAATTAACGAATTTCATCTCTCGACTCCAGCACGAATAACCTTTACTTTCTTTCTGTCCCTTCTTTCTTTATCTCTCTCTCTCTCTCTCTCTCTCTCTCTCTCTATTTTTTTCCTCTTCTCACTTTTTTCCGCATCGCCGCCGAAAGCTCGTCTTAGCCTCATCCTACTTCCTTTTCCTTCGAATTAAGCGGTGCCTTTCAATTCTTTTCGGCATTGTGTCGTAGAGCCGAGCTTTAAGCTTCTTCCGCATCTTTTGAGTGAGCCTCCCTTTGCTTTCTCTCTCTCTCTCTCTCTCTCTCTCGCTCACTCCTCATGGTTTGTTACCCAGCCAATTGTCGATTGCTGAATTGAAGAGGTGGAAGGAAAGAAGGGGTGCACGACGTGCGATGAGCGAAAGAGAAAAGTCAGGAGAGAGCGTATATAGCGACGGAGGATCGGTAATCAACGAGCGATTTTCAATTTCCCCTCTGATTCTAGCGACGTGACTTTTGAGCCCTTGGCTTCAGAGGTGCTGCTACTGCTTTCTATCTCTATCTGTCTTTCACTCTTTCTTTTGCCCTTGTTATATTGGTTTTCTTTATTATATTGGCCGGGAAGCCGAAGATTCGTTATGGTCAATTAAGGGATTTGTCCCGTCCGGGAGCTTTTTTACCTTTCTCCGAGCTTGCAAGCTTAGGGATAAAAAGAAAAAAATTCTGTTCGAGCTTCGTTAGATCGATGAACAATCGGGTGTAATCCTATCGCGCTTTTGGAAAAACCCTCTCGTATTTTACATCTCTTCCTGTTTACCAAAACTAGCTTTATTTTCGGAAACGCTAATATGCTTGCATTACAATGTACGAGGTAAATAATCGAATTTTTAAACTTTGAATAAAACTGTAGTAACAACAATTTACATTGTTGTTCAGAATAGTTTGGAAAATAATTTAAGGTAACAATGTTTTTTTTTCTCTAAATATATATCTTTTGAATAAATTCTATTGTTTCAATCAAGCAGCATATTAGCATACAGAAATATATTCGATAATGTACTTCGACGCAACATCAATATAGCAGTATATTGAATTTTTTACTTTTCTTTCTCTCTTTCTCTAACACTGCACCAACTTTTTCACTTCGACGCAGTACATAACTTTACAGCAGCAGCAACATCTCTCAACGATGAAAAAAAAAAAAATTTGGCAATAACATCGAATAAAATTGATTTAAAGTGCATTCGCCCTAGAACGACGTACAAAGAATTCGTATTTAATTTCATCCGTTAGCTAAAAAGATAAAGCTTGAGAAATTCCAAATAATTCGCATTTCGTTTAATCGTGATAAATTTTATACTCTGTAGCAGTAGTAGTAGTGGTAGTAATAGTAGTAGTAGTAGCCGAATAGTTGTGCAAAAGTTCATTATTTTCTTTTACTGCAGTTAAAATCCTACGCGTTACTGTATATATAAGTCAAGAGAATTAAAGACGCAAGAAAAATGAAGATCAACGACCGAAAGATAAATGACGAAAGCGCGTGAAGGACAGGCAAGCGTATAGAATAGAAGAGGAGGAGGAGGAGGGGGAGACACGTTTGTGATCCTAGAGTGATTTTCGATTGAGACGCTCAGACGACGACGACCACCACCTACACCACCACCATCACTAACGTTGAGTAGGATGACGCTGTGGAAACGAAAAACTATTTACAGTCTGATGTTTCATTTAGCGAGCAGCCGGGCTCTATTTCTCCATCCAGTAGACAAACAAACTGAAAAGTTTGCGGCACTAAGAGACACACGGCTGCTTGTCACGATCACGCCCTTGGTATAGGAGCTCGTCGCCATCAAGTGAAGAGCCACACACACGCGACACGCATGCGGGAACAAAAAAAAAAAAAAAAGAAAAAAGAAATAGGCGGTAAAAAGCTCGAGGCAGAGAGAAAGATGGAGGGATAGGGCCAAGCCTATAGCTATCGTTTTATATACGGGTTGCTGCAGCTGAGAAAGGAAAGCTGTCACATGTAGGAGGGGTTGACGTGGTCCGGATCGACAAACAACTCGCGTCCTCGGTAGATTTGGAACTTATCGATCGTATACGCACGCACGCATGCCTTATTCCTTTTCGCGCGGGTGATAAAGCCCGGATTGCCAGCTTTATATGTATGTAGACGCATGCATCCATGTATACATACATATACACCAATATCTTGTTGAGCATCTCGCGTTAGCTTACTCACGCGATCTTCTGCGCTGCTCGTTCGTGCGCTGCTTAATGTATATATGTAGACTCTGACGAAAAATGTGAATTCTCTTATGATGCTTTGTTGAGTCTGCTTCGTTTTTTTTTTTTTTTTTTTTTTTTTTTTTTTTTTTTTTTTTTTTTTTTTTTTTTTTTGGTGATGACTCACGGCTTATGAAGCCTAATGTGTGCGTGACTACGCACTTTTTTCGTGGTTTGTTGCGTCTTGAACGTTTATATGCCGAGAGATGGCGTTTTTGCTGGATATGTTTGCAGATTGGGTTGGAGTCTCTCTCTATAATATGAAAGGGTATCTTTGGAACAAGTCTATTTGTGGTTTGGAAGAAAACAAAGTGAAATAGAAAGAGAGAGAAGGAGAGAGTTTTCTGATCAATGATTCACTACAGCAAGACTCGAGAAAGAGAAAGAGAGCAGAAGAAAAATTGAACGCGACCAAGATCTGACAATTGATAGATTGAGCCGTATTAATCGCTAATAAAGCAATAAGGTAATGGCTTGGCTAGTTCTTGTTCTTTGTCTACCTCATTTCTTACGTAACAAAGCTGGCGAATAAATAAAAGCGAGCTAGATCGAAAAGGCAAGATGAGAGAGAAAAAGAAGGAGGAGGTTGTTGGAAGTAAAGGAGAGAAAAATACCGGCCCTAGAGGCTAGCGGTAGAGACGAGACCTAAAGCGCGTGACTAATATTATCGGAGAGAGAAAGTCAGAGCTGGCTGCTGCTGCTGTTCTGTACGGGTCACTTAATCAATATTCAATTGCACGCGAGCTGGCCGACGAGTTTCGTGACGATTGTTTATGGTTCATTACCCCCAGGGAGAGAAAAAGAAAGAGAGTGAGGAGCGCGTGTGCACGTTCTTTAAACATTTCTCTCCGTCTTACGTTTTATTTTTTATTTTTTAACTTCTATCCCGTCTTAACTCCCTGCTTCAACGTCTTTTTCTTTTTTTACTTACAGAAGGTTGATCTTGAACACGAAGGTATGTGTGGCGTGTAAGAAAGAAAAAAAACAAGAAGAAAAAAATTGGTAGGGATTAGGGCGAGAAAATGTTCGGGCTTTTTGCTCTGGCAAAAACGAGCGATAATTCGTTTCCATCGATAATTAAAGGCTGGATAGAGTTGAAGCTATAACGTTTTCGCCCACTTTAAATCCGTATGTTTTTTTATCAGTCGTTTGCCTTTATTACGGCTCGTTTTTTTTTCTTTTCTTTTTTTTTTCAAAATTGCATGGCGCATAAGCGGGAAGAAACGAGGAGAGAAAAGAAAAAAAAATAAAGAAAAGATGGAAAGGAAAAAAGAAAACAAGAGTTTTGCCTTTTTCGTTAATGAGTCTAGCTTTGCTTTACGAGTCCCAAGTCTTTAAATACATAATTATTTCAATGGGATTTGCCGCTACTTTACCTTGAAAAAAAAAATAGTGATAAAAAAAACGACAGAGCTTCTACTACTAGTTTTCAGTATGCTTCTCTTATACGATGGATGTTTAAAAAATAATTGCAATTATATTTTCACGCATCGGTTTTTGTAACTTTTTTGTTCGTTTTTATTTTTATGGTCTTACTATTAACATTTCATCGTATACATAAACGAGTTGTTATTCTACTTTCCTTTCGGCAAATGTTTCATACTTTTTTTGTTTATTTATTTTTTTATATAATTTATAAAAAGTAAACTAATGAGTTTTGGCAAGTAAGAAAGTGAAAAAGAGAGACAGACAATTATTTTTTTTTAAATAAAATTTTTCTTCAAATAACTGCTTTATAAAAAATGAAAGTTAAGTATATTTCTCTCGACTACTATCGCTACGACGTCTTTTGCTTGTACAGAGCGACAGAGAGTAAGAGAGTGAGAGAGAAAGAGAAAGTAAAGAGCTTGCTGTAGATTTTCCAGTAAAATTAGTAGTCGAGCTAAACGTTAAATCATCCTGTATTGCAAAGTCAAGCTCTTACGATTCCATTTGTAGCCAGGGCAAACACGAAGAAATGAGGTTGAAAAAGAAAGAAAGAAAGAAAGAAAAACAAGAAAAACAGAAATCCGCGCTATTAGCGAGAGTGTAAAAAAAAAACAAAGAAGCAATGTAAGAGACGCAATAGTTCTCTTTCTCTTTCTTTCTATCTCGAGACGAGAAAGCAGCTTGTTTGCAGTTGATGAAGAAAGAAGGAGGATGAAGAGAAAAAAGAGAGAAAAGGTGACAACGGTGTAGAAAGGGGCCAGGCGCGAAAGAACGTCGTCGTCGTCTCTCAGCATGCCGAGCTAACTCGAATGAATTGCTCGGCGATTGCGGGGCCGGAGCTGAATGTTTTCAGATCCCAACGTCGTACTCGTCGTCGTAGTCGACACTGTGGCACATTGTGCGGTATTATAGAGAAGAGCTTGCCACGAGCGCGCGCGCGCGCGCACAAGAAGAGAACCACCACCTGAAAGACAGTCGGTGAGTAAAAGCCTTTCTCTCTCTCTCTCTCTCTCTTTCTTCTTTTGAGCCCTGAGTACTTCTCGCGCCTTTCTTCCTCCCCTAGTCATTGTCCACAGCGTGCACAAGAGCTGCACGACTACCGAGAAGTGGGGCTTGCTTCAGGCCAACGGCACGTAAAACTTTGCTGTTACAACGACGGCTTGTCTCTCTTCTCTATTAGCCTGCCGCTCTCCTACAAATGTCGATGTACCCTATAGTCTTCTACGTTGTATGTATATATATATATATATATATATATATATATATATATATATATATATATATATATGTATTTT
>JAPYZE010003552.1:0-12625 GCA_030522805.1 Leptomastidea abnormis | reverse complement strand
ATGTGAAATCGGTGAAATCGATTGAAATCATTTGAGCGATTTAAAATCGATGAAATCGCTAAAAATTGAAATCGATTTCAAGAGTGAGAACCCCCTTGCATATATATGTGTCTCATTCTCCCCCTGTGTGCAGCTTGGGTTTCTAATGATTTGCGAATAAAAGGGGAATTCAATGTGAGGGGTGTAGGGCGTTTTGTTGAACAAAATCTGACAAAATTGGGAAAATTTAATATTGGCTTATACTTTTATTGTTGAATAATTTTATTGCAGTAGTTTTGTGGGAGGGGTACGTGTACGTATACCTATACTGCTAAATTCGAACATGGGTGGTACCAGGATATTTTGTAGTGTCATAAAATTAAGTATACCGACAATGAAAATTATTAGGACAGAAAGATTAATTTTATCGATGTTTAGTATGGTTTTCTGTAATTAATAGTATCTTCATTACGTTCCAAGGGACAGAAGTGAGCTATATTATTATCGAGAATAAATTTTATAGCACGTGCTATTTTATTCCCGCTCTAATAATGTCTTGTTGTTATAAATAATTATATTAAAATTTATATTCTGACTTATAAAAAAAAATAGTTTACCAATGCCTCAAAGGAAGGAAGCACAACTCGTGAACTCCGACGAATTATAGCACAACTGGAACAAGAACTCTGATGATGAAAAGCACAACTCAACGAACTTTTACAAAAAGACATTTTTTGCTGCTTTATATTTTAAGATCTTATAATTGAAAAAATTACTTTTCTTTTAAAACATTTAATAAAGCGATACTGTTAATATATAAGATGTGAAATTAAATTTCTATGAAGTATTTAAGTAATTACTAAAATACTTAAGGAACATCTAAAAAAAAAAAAAAAAATAAATAAAAAAGAATAGATATAAGAATATCTAATATCAAATGAATTAAACTCAAGCTATAAGTTGTGCTTTTCTTTGTTTTAGATCGTCGAATTGTGGAATTGTGCTTTTTTACTACTTTAGGTAACTAACTACTTTAAGTTCCTAAGTTGTGCTACAAATCGACAGAGCGCTGTCACAGGAGGGATAAAAAAGTAGGTATTGTAATAAAAAATTTTACAAAAACTTTTATATTCTAATTTTTTCCAAATTAATTTGCGAATTCAAAAGTAAATGTTATTGCACATGATTTTTTATCATATATTTTATGAAATGTTTAGTAATTATTTTTATTTATCCTGATTTCTGATCCTGTTTTGAGATCAATAATGTGGTGATCATTTCCCGCACAGGATTACATTTTTTTTACTCCGATTTAAACATATTATTATTATTTTCATTTGAATTTTCTATTGTTTCATTTAATCGTATAAAATAGTATAATTAAATTAATACAGTTTTGAACAATGAATGAAACTCGCTCTTTTAAATCCTTTATTGATTGGGACAAATGGCTATATTTAAACCAACCACTTATAAATTGAACGTTTTAAAATTTATGATAGCTAATATTTCCTATAAGCCTCCGCTTAAATATATTATAATCTAAAACAATATTCATCATGTATACTTACTTAATAATTCAATAAATTGAATAAGTTTTAATTTCAAAACTTAATAAATTGTTATATTTGATTGAATATCGTTTTTTAAATTCGAATAAAACTTTTTATACGCGGTAATATTTTTATACATATCATAAAATAGATGTATAAAATATTTCTGTACGCAGCTGTTAAGCTTTAAACTTTTCAATGCAAATAAGAAAACAAAATCAGTAACCAAAAACCGCGGCGTATACCTATATATAAATCAACAAGGAGTGCAAATCTCAAAAGTAACACCAAATAATTACATTTTTAAAGCTCAAAAAAAGAAAATTTTATGCATTGCGCAAATTAAAAAATAAATTCGCAAGCGCAATATATAATAGATAAAAATATTTCCACGCTTATCGCTCGAAAATGCAGCAATGTATATAAACTATTCTATAAATACGAAACGCGCAAATGCGTATACATGTAACATATATAGTATTACGCATCATGTATACGAGATTCATCATACATTTAGATCACGTAGCTATACGGTTATTCGTGTGCGAGAAATCCCGCTTTAGCGCGTGACGTTGAAAAAAAAAGTAGTAAAATGAAATAGATGGGAGGGAAAAACGAACGAAGCTTGGCGTTGAGCTAATTGCTTTTTGCCGAAGAGCTGCTTTGATTTTTTTTTTTTTCAAAATCATTCACGCATAGCGGCTTGTGATATTATATCTATATGCGCGAAAGGCATTGATGTCACTTCTGATTTTTGCTGCTTACAGGTGTCAGGTATATGTGCGAGTGACGCGTAAAAAAAGGTTGGGCTGTATTTTTCTTTTTATCGACGCTTGGGTTGTTTAGCGAGAGAAAGAGGAGAATATGTGTATGCATGGGAAAATTGAGAGTGCGATTGATGGATCATGTTGCTCTCTTGAGGAATGATCGAATCAATTATTGCGATCGCGATATGTGCGCGTGTTCAATATAACGAGTTAATTTACCGTTGAATTCATATTATGTACCTTGTCTAATGTTTTATTGTGTTTTTGATGAGTTTTTTGTTCTTTCGTTTTTATAATTATATTTTATTGCAAATAAAGCTCTTAAATATAATTTTGTTTTTCGTATTTTTTTTTTATTTTAAAGTAAAATTAATGTTGCGTTTTAAATAATAAATAGAACTGTTGTGTTGCTCGCGTTGTTTCAACATATACAACATACATAAATATATAAGTATATGTATAAGTTTGCGTAGCCTATCTTTACGAAAAAAATTCCCGGCGTTTTCCGGCTACAAGCAGATAAGAGAAGTATAAGCTGCTGCTGCTGCTGCTGCGTATGCACGACCGGTGTTTTATTTGTTCGACGTAGAAGGTTCAGTGGCATTGCTTGGCTGTTATATATGTTTATATTATATATATAGGTAGCTGTAGCAGCTTGAGGTTTATTCACCCGAGACTTTGAACCAGAGAATAAACGGCCAGTTTTTGAAAGAAATAACTGTCGTTTTGGCTCTTCTTTTTATTTTCTTTATTTTTTTATCTTTATCAGGACGATTCCCTGGTTATATAAAGACAAATCTGTCTTTTTTATCGTCAAATATATTTTTTTTTTTTAGGTGAGAGAGAAATACGTACATACCGTAGGTAGAACCGCTATATTAGAGACGATATCTGTTTTTCTAACGTATATAATATGTACTTTATATACCGAACACGTATACGAGTCCCTGCACACCCGGAAATGTTTCTGATAAGTAGCAAAATGATTTGTTAATAAGTAGCAAATACAAAATTTTCACAAAGAAAACCTCTCTTATACATATACTTATACATATATGTACTTTAGTGTTTATGGGATTTTTAATTATTAATTTTAGAATATGAAAAATATATTTATTAGTAACAACATAAAAGAAATAAAAATAAATATGAATTTGTAGGAAAACGAAATTAAGATTTATTCACTCAAAGATATAAAAGAATTTGTAAAAAAGAAAATACAAAAGATCTTACTAAATTTGTGATTTGCGCTTGTTACTCATATCTACGCTTTAACGCTCGCTAATATTAACAAAGTCTTTTACCTAAGAATTGGACGCACTCATACATACATACATACATCCTGATGAACGTCGTCTTCGGTGCTCTAGCTTCCACGATGATGGTGAGTTGAAAGAGATGAGCTGGGCTGGATTGAGCCTAGCTGGACGTCCAGACTTTGATTTTGTTAGCCGTCGTAAGATGGTGAAATTGATCGGCTTTAAAGATAGCATGGCTCGTAGATGGTGGGTATATAGATAAGTCGTAGTTTTGAGCGTCCTCAAAACTTACACTTTTGGCTTGGAAAGGCTTTTCTTTTTTGCCTTGTTTCTGTTCCCACTTATTATCAGTCTTTATAGGTATATATGAGGCTTTAAGCTTTGCCTTTTTATCACAATTGTATCTCACAGTTAGTATTTCACTATTATAATATCACGACTAGATGTACTTATTATCTAATAGTCTTATTAAAATATCTTAGTGAATAAAGCTATAGCTACTTAGGAATATATCTACCTATATATATAAATCTAATCTATCTAGGTCGCTATTGACCTTGGCCATAGTGCTGGGCCAGAGCTTGAGATGCTCACTGTTCAGAAGCGGTTGAATAAGTGTCGCGCTCGATGAACGAACGCAACGTCAGAGGCGTTCGTTGCTCCCCTCTGGGGCCTTGGTCCCCTCTCATGCCAATAATTTCTCTCGGCGTGCTTTAGGAAGGGATCACTATAGTACCTATATACTAGTATATGATGGAGTAGGTTTGAGATTAAACTTAATAGCTGCCTGCTATATGTATTTCTTGCTATACATATATACTTATGTGTGTGTGTGTGCGCGCGCGTGTGTGTGTGTGTGTGTGTGTGTAGAAGAGTTGCATGATGTACGACTTACGCGATACACACAATATTCCTGATTAAAATTTAATAAATTCCAAAGTTGCCTTCTTCCTTTTCTTCACCACCACTTTTTTTTTGCTGCACTCTGCAAAGAGAGCATAGGTATTAATATTTAAGCGCAATATTTTTCTATGTGCAGTGTATGTGTGCGTGTGTGTATACTGCTATATATGCATTTGAGTTTTATGAAAAGGAAAACTTTTTTCCCAGCTGAATACAAGATGTGGCATAATTTCTATCTATATATCTATCTCTTTCTTTCTCGTCTATATATATATATATATATATATATATATATATAATCCCCGTAAAATGAATAATAAGAAAAATTGCAGCATGGATAATAATAATTAGCATATTCATATGCAGCTACTATCTATACCTCTACCTACTGATATTTACATTTTTCTAATAAAAATTAAAGGACTGCAGTGTCAAGAATCTTGCGGTAATATAATGTTCAATTTGAAAATTTAGTGACTTCGATGTGTCCATTTAATGACTTATCAAGATTTGTATATTAAAATAATAAATTGTTATACTATTCAGGAGATTAATCTTAAATGCATATTACTTTTTCGATCTAATTCTTTTTTTATTAAAGTTTTTCGTATCACTAATCCTATAATGTTGATTCATACGTAATTTTTTGTTGAAATATTTGTAAAACCTATAACATAAAAAATGTAAGCTAAAAACTTTAATATTAGCTGAAATATATAACTCAGCAAGCATAAAATTTTTCTTGACCAGCAAAAAAAAAAAAAAAAAAAACCATAGAACTTTAGATATAAAAACACGTATAATAGTAAGTATGCGAACTTGCGAAGCGTGTAATATGTGTGTACTTCCGACGTTGTACTTGTACGCTCGACGAAAAAGTTTTTTGCACTCGTGAGTTTCTTTTTTACCGGAAAAATTCACATCATTTAGAAATTTTTATATGAATAAAATAAAAAAAAGAAAAAACTTTACTACGACATACACACATGTATATACGTACACGTACGCATCACGATAGTTTTTGAAGTTTCTTTCCGGCGCATAGCAGGTCGATACATATATATACGGCAACCTTTAAAAATAACCAATTCAATAAAGAAAATGATTTTTATTAAATTCGAAATTCTCCTGCATCTATACTTTATAGGAAATACGTTGCAATTTTGTTTCATATACCTATACCTTTGGCAAAATTCCGACAAATACGAAACAAGCAAGTCTCTCTCGCGAGCAAGCAATGAGAAATGTATGCGGGCACAGAGTGAATTATTTCATGGAAGCTTGAAATTCCTGAAGTGAGCTAATATTTCATGAATAAATAAACACTTGTGTATATATGGCCTGAATTTCCAATCTTCTCTTGGTCTTTCTCTCGAGCGTGAATTTTTATTTTTTCATTTCTTAATTTATATCAGTCCTACGCTTTCGAGTACTTTTTACTCTTCTACAACATCCTATCTTCTTTTTTCTAAAACTTTGTAAAAAGAGCTTAATCAAAGATTTGAAAATAGACTCGATGTAATATTATATTGTAGCTTGGCGGCAAGAACGTTCGATAGAAATTTAGAGGTAAGAAAAATTTTATTTCAGAAAAATTAAAAAAAATTTAAGACAAAAACTTGTGATGATAATTGTAAAAAATCGTGAAATTAGTAATAAATAAATTCAAAATCGGAGTAAAAAAATTCAATTTGAAATTGAACTTTTTTTTTTATGTACAAAATAAAATTACAATCGTCACTTTCAAAGATAAAGAAAAAAATGTCATCCACATTCATAAATTTTATCCCAAACCTTAAACTTTCAAGAGGTTTCCCAAAATCCAAGCTGAGCACACACATAATAATGCCGTTAAGAAAGAGAAAAAGAGAGAAAGAGAGAAGCGTTAAAACTTATTGAAGAAAAAGAAAAAACACATGCTCGGAACAGCACACTCTCTTTCTTGAGAGATGACAGTAGATCTTATCTGGACGCATTAGCGTCCATATAAGCAATCCTTGCCTTTATACGAATCCTTTCTAGAAAGCGCAGGCGCGCTTACACACGAGAAATTGATAAGCTCGCGATGTGGGTATATATATACATTACGTGTTTGTACATTTATGATCATATACATTATAAGTATATACTGTTAAGCTTAAAAAGATTTTGGTTTTTCCAAAAGAGAGAGAGAGAGAGAGAGAGAGAGAGAGAGAGAGAGAGAGAGAGAGAGAGATTCCATTATGGATTTTTTGAATACAGTATTGAGCGTAAGGTGCCTTTTTTTTTCTTTAATTTTTGAAGGCGTGCTGGATTATTACTTTCCCTTGGCTTGGCAGTGCCTGCACACGCAAACGTAAGTATATGAGTAAGCGCTAAGAAACACGCATGTGTAGAATAAAACCAGCATGTAGATAGAGGGCTTGGCTTGATTATATTGCTAATCGCGAGGTGTAAGTAGATGGGGTAACATATAGGGGTTGCATTTAGTTGGCTTTTTTTTCGGTGTTGATTTTAGGGGTTGCAGTATATACGTTGAATTTATTCAGCTGAGGGAGCTTATAGATGATTATTTAGATAAAAGTCGAGACGATGTGATGTGTGAGTTTTTGAAAGGATTTAATATATTCATGCTGTATAATATTTTGGTATATTTGATTCTTTTTTTTTTTGAGCAAAAGTATAAGTTCGCGGTATAATTTTATCTGGAAGCTTTTTTTTTAATATTAATATGTTTTATGAAAATATTATTAAGAAGATCATAATATACATTATACTATATGTACATGGAACATATATTTTTATGATCTATTAAAAAGTTTAATGTACAATTAGGGAGAGCTGAGAAAAAAAATTGATATTGCTGTGTAAAATACGGAATATTCAACTTATATTACGTTATAATAATAATAATCAATTATAAAAAATAAAGTCTTACATTCAAACTATTTTAACGTAATGCCTACTTTTACTAATGCAACTAATTATCTTACATAGTTTATTTGCTCCACCAAGCTGCTTATATACTTATACGTAAAATATTCTCGTAGGTAAAATAACCACCTTGTACAGGCCTCATCTACAGCGCACACAAGGGCTTTCTCGCAAATTACTTGCATACACGATAAAAAATTAAATCATATCCGATAATTTTAAAAAATAACCAGAAGCATTTTTATTGAAAAAAAAATAGCTGCGTAAAAAATCTTTATTAATATATAATTATACACAAAAGCTTATTCTATAAGCTTCTTCCCCCTCTCTTTCTCTAAAAGCTTGTATTGTAAATATTCTTAACGTAGTATTTCTCGCATTAAGGTCTGATATGGCGATTATCATATACATACGAAATAAGACGCCCACGCTTAGCTTTAGGCTCGGCTCATTGTTGGAAAGAGAGAAAAAGAAAAAGAGAGAGAGAGAGGTTGAAGGGCCTCTAGTTTTTTTATTACAGGATGTCTTTGTGTAGTATACATAAATGAAGAGGCTTGAGTTTTACACTTTGAGAACCGGATTTTACCTTTCACATGCAAAGTACATCGAGTATGTACGCGTGCACCAACTTTTTCTTTTATTTTTTTATATTTTTTCTTTAAGGTTTAGAACTTGAGACTTATAAGGGAGTGTCATCCAGTCTACTTTAAGAATCGATACAGTCAACTGCGGTAATAATAAATAAAAATTTAAGCCCCTGCTCGTTATTGTAGGTTGATATTTATAGTTATACAGTGATTTGAAGTTACAGTAAATGTCATGGTTCACATGATTAACGTGAAATTTTCAATATAATTTTAAATCGTAACATATGTAAAAATGATATCTCTAAGGAAAAAGGGAGGCAGGGATTAAAATATAAAACACTTGTATTCACTAGTATATACGCTAATACTCAAAGAAGAAGAATAAAATACCAGAAAATTAAAAAAGCTCTGAAAACTAGATAACTCTGGACTAAAATAAACCATTGGCAAGAAATTAATTGCTTTTAATAACTAAAACAAAGACTCAAGGATTGGCTTGATTTTTTGTTTTACTTAAGTACAGTAATGTAATTTCAATATAGCCCCTATATCCCCTATAGATATAAAAGCTTACGGATTATTGCTTGGCTTTTTTGTGGATTCGTGAGTTGCGGCTCTAAGTGTAGTGTCTATGGGTGGTTATACAGCCACCACCCTCTTTTGGTTGTTTTTTTTCTATAGTACCGAAGCCGCTTTGCAAAAATCAAAAGAGAAAGAGAACACATAATACGTATACGATACGTTGCGTGTATGAGAGCTCTCCTGGAGTTTGATGGCCTGAAGCTATATACCAACGATGCCCCCTCGAAGCCTCTCACGCAGATATATAGTGTTTACAACTAGAGTTGAAGTTCAGAAAACGAATTATACTTGTCCCTCTCTCTTTCTGTGTGCTATATGTATGGCAGTGTGGTTTATATTGCTGGTAGATCTTAGGTGGTTTGTAATTTAATTTTCATTTTTAAATACTATTGTTAAAGGAGGTAGTTTTATACCGTGTGATATGATTTTCTTTCTTTTGTTTGAAGTAATATCGTGTTGCATAATCTATCGATATGAAGTGACTTGCAAGCTTTAAATGTAGAATTGAAATAATTTTTTATTCAAATATTTAACTGGACTTTTACTTGTAAATTGTCTCCAGAGCTGCGATTTTGTTAAGAATATACATAAATTTAAAAAAATGCTTTTTCTCTTGAAAGAAAATTTACAACACGAAAATCACCTATATGTATAGGAATTTAGAGCTAAATTAATACAAATAAAGCATTTTCAATTGTATTTTGAATATGATTTAACAGCTACATTGTTGCTTAAAAAAATAAAATTATATTTGTACTTTAATAAAAAATTGAAAAATTACTTACAAAAACTTTTTTTATTTGTGAATGTCATCGAGGTTTTTTTTTCGAGAATCTTTGGCTAATTAAAACTTGGATGCAGGTAATGTATACAATATATTATATTTTTATGAATATTTGAAACTGGATATACTGAATATAATTGAAAATATATATTATATCCAAAATACAGTCTAAATATATCCGTTTTGCCCAACATGATCGTTTGAATCAAGTCTTCCCTGTAACTTTCTAACCATTCTTTTTGTTTCAGGCTCGTCAACAGACAAGCATAACGACACTATTTAAAAAAAGGAAGTTGCAGTATACAAAACTGCATTCCAAGTTACAACAGCGTAACACAATATTGTCATTGTCAGCAATGAAGTAATTATTTTTCTTTACCTCATATTTTCTTGCGTTATGTTTTTTTCTCTTTCGTTTTAAGTAAAGTATTAAGTGTTCTAAGTATTTGGGACTTACGTAAAATTTTTGTATTATTCGAATTTCAAAAGTTATGTAAACACTGACGAATTGAATATATAATAATTTTTATTTCATTAATAATCAGAAAAATTTACATGAAAAATTCTATAGAAATAATCGCAATTAATATGACATAATACTAGAATATAGATACAATTTAAACATAAAATTTCAAATTATTTATAGCTATAAACTATAAATTTATTTAAATAATTAAATCATCGATTGCAGAAGTACTGAGAAACAGAATAACATGTAATTATATACACAAGACAACGCTCTCTATTAGTAAACTGTAATTTACAAATATTAATTGATTTATTTATAGTTGTCTTGATTCTTACTTGTCAATGCTTTATTAGTTTTTTTATTAGAATTACATTTTTTTTCAAATTTTTAAAAGGAAATATGTATAGGATATAACTACAGTGCATCGGCAGTTCTTATTAATTACTTTTAAATTATGAATCAGTTTTGTAGTACAATTATTTTTTTAAATTTAAATATTATTTTAAAAACTTATTTTTATGAGCTACAATCGTCAAAGTGCGTTTCAAATATAAATATATAGTAGGTAGTACCGAATATTAGTAATTCATTATTTCTTTGATTTTTCCCTTCAAATAGTTTCTTTTGCAAATCCATTAAATAAAGCATAATAGATTGTAGGTCGACATTTTTGCTTTCACATAAATGTCATAAACTTTTTGTACGATATTCTTTTGTTATAACACTGGTGGAGAAGTATTTATCAAAATAACGCAGATCACGATACACCATTTACATATATATTATATAATTAGTTGATTATATTATAATTTTTTTAAACGATCAAATTCATTAAATATTCTAAAGATAAACATAAAAGCTATAATAATATAAAGTATTCAACAAGCAAGACTAGATAATTATGTCCAAAGTTGCAAGATACAAAACACACCAAAATATCGTCTTCGCAAATTAATATTCTTCGGTTACTATATACAATCTACACACCAAAATAAATCCTTGAAACTTATCCAAAAACACCACAATATAAACCGTTTCTTATTAAAAGCAGCATCCTTTATCTATAACAATAAACGATAAATCATTCATTAGACTATAGCCGACAAGACGGCGCTGCGGAACTTCCTTACGGAACCAATTTTTTTTTTCTTTCCCTCTCCTTAGAATAGAAGATATATCCGACAAATAAGTATAGTATAGCAAGCAAACGAAAAGCTGAACCCGCCGTCGACGACACGACGCGATTACGAAAGCTCGAAATACATACATAGATATAAACATCATATAAGTAACGGGTGCGCCGTAAATCTGTCGAGGCTGCTGAATAAGTGCGGGAAAAAGGGGGACAGAAACTATACCAATAACTATTGCCGCTGCTTCTCTCGTACTTGCTCGGCCCATTTAATCGGCCACTTTATTGTGCGTCGCGCGGGCGCGCTCTTGGCCTGTGTCTCTTCTTGCCTCTTAACAACTTCCCCTCGCAGCCCCTTCCTATACCCTCTGCTTTCACTTGAGATTCAGACCGCTAAAGCACGTGCAAGCCTCTTTACTTTACTCTTTCTGCCTCTATCTCGCTCCCTCTCTCTTTCTCTTTCTTTCTACACATATATCATCTCTTTCTTATTTTGTATATGTATATACACTTTGCACTTTGACTCTGATACCGATGGATGAAAGTTCGAACGGTAAAAGGTACTACTTTGATAATATGCACACACACACACAAAATGCATACAGTATACCTATAATACACATCACAACAATTTTTGTAACAAAAAAATAAAAAAAAGAAAAATGAAAAAAATGCTCATTTTATTCCTGATAAGCTATTATACACCATGCACGATTAATTTGTAGGAAAAATTTATACCCAGTTTTTTCGTTCGTTGATTTTTGTCAGATTTGAATATTTTGCATTTAAATATTCTCTCGTCATATCATATATAAGTATCTGCGCGTGGTGACTATTGTCTACTTTTGCGATGTGACTGACGGCTTAGTTATTATACAAACCGACCTGTGCGTCTCCGTCCGGCCCAGAAAGACGATGCAGAGCAGCTTGCCTACATACATGTATGATGTGTATAATAGTAGAATGCGCGTAAGTAATCAGTTTAATGCAAGAACGATGCAACAGTTATATAGTAGTAATAGTAGTAGTAGTAGTAGGAGTAGCTTATAGTTATGATAGAAGCATTATAACGTGACGTGTATGCGTGATGCGGTTATAATGTTGCTTGCACTATGGGACTCTTCAGACTCTTGCACAAATTCAAACTTGAGATGTATTAACGAATTACGCGATGGTATATATGGTTGTGGTGAACGTCAGGGACACGCGTCTCTTTAAAACCACGTATAGGTATAGGTACTGTTTCTCTAATTAATTAATTGACTAATTAATATACTAACTTTATTATATATGTACGATGCTTACATTGTACCCTGAAACAATCGCATATAATCACAAATTTGTTTTTTTTTCAATTACGTTAATATATTATGCATAAATAAAATAATGGCAACTTTATTACTTTTCGAACTGATATCAGCTAAAGCGTAGATGATTCAGAATTTAAAAATCGTAGAAAAGAAGAAAATATTTAAAAATAATAATAAGTAATTTTGTACATTAAAAAAATACAATATGAATATTATACTCATATATCAAGTGGCGCGGTAGCGGCACGACGGCAAGTTTGAGGAGCAAACGCCGTGTGGTGCTAGCGAAGCCATTATATACAGTAATATTCGATTTTTCAATTTTTAGTGACGATTTTCAAGAGCTGTATAAAATATTTTCGAAAAATTTTTATTGGATTTGATAGT
>JAPYZE010003551.1:1111-16400 GCA_030522805.1 Leptomastidea abnormis | reverse complement strand
TTTTTTTTTTTTTTTTTTCTTACCTGTATGTTCTCTCTGTTTGTTTACGTATGTTTTTTTTTAATTCGAGGTAATTAAAAGTGTGATAAAATTTAATTGATTGAAATGAGAGGAAATTTGAGAAAGTCATTGGAGTTTAATTTTTTTCTTTTTTTTTTTAATTAGAGTTAAACTCAATTTAATATATGTCGGATTATTCACAATTTTTCGCGTAATTTAATACATTAAAATTGCAAAAGTCTGTCACATTACGAAATCTACTATCGCCATACATAAAAAAATTGTCGAGGTCATATAATGAGACAATAAAAATTACCATGTCTATTATAACACTTCAAAACTCACACACATCACGTATATTGCTATAAGCAAATATCATTACACACATGTTCAATATAATTATTGTATACCTTATCAAAATTTATCTCGAACATTCGATATCAGCCCATATCCTAAACACTTGCGTATAATATACGATTAAACTCTTTAAAATAAAAATATCATAGTTTTTGATCAATTTTAAAAATTATATACCTACCAATATTGAAAAGCAATTGATTATACAATAACGATAATTGCAAGTCAAATGCATTCTCGCCTTGGAAAGTCCGTCCCTGATGACGTTCAATCTCTCACATGAGATTCTTGTATTTCCCCTTCTCTTTTTTTCTATTACGAAAAAAAGCAACTATGTGGCACGTGAAATGAAGATCAAGGATTGAATTGACTGTATATATTTATTAAACGGGTATAGATTTTAACCGATTTTTTCCTTATTTGTGAATTATTTATAGGTATCTATTAACAACGAAAGCATAATCTTTTCGTTGTGATCCTTGAAGTACACATAATAAGATGTGATTACTATGCGGTATATTCACTTTTAATTTTTATTTGCGTGAGGTAGATTTTAGTTATAGGTGATTAACTCGTGTTGGTACCGATATTACATACCTTAAGAGTTTAACGGAAGGTATGTTTAATCGATATAAATCGGATGAGTTATTTTTTTTTTTTAATTTTATATGATTTGAGTAGAAGCAAAAAAATTTGATTTAAATAATTTTTATAGAGAATAAAAAAAACATAATTTTTCAATTAAATTTTATTATCAAATATAAAATAAAGTCTTATAACAAATATATTTATCGGCAGTAGTATAAAAATGTTTTTTTTTATTAATTGCAAGCGCATGTGTAATATGGAAATTTGTCAGTATATTTGCAATCATGACCCCAAGTACCCTTAGGTGTTTCAAATCTGCAGTTAAAATAACATAATGCTGTGACGTATTGATTACATTTGGTACCATATATGTCCTTAATAAAACTGGCCATATTAAAAACAGGAAGCTGTGCAAATGCTGAAACAAAATTTAATGTTACAAATTTAAAGATATTGTTATAGTTCTATATTGTTCAAATTTTCTTTTTATTTTATAAATAATTAAATGATATAAATGCGTAGTTCAAGAAAAAAAATTAGACTTACACAAGCTGAAAGATCCAAGAATAAGTAAGCAAATTAATAATGTTCGCATATTGAGAGCAAAAAAAAAATATATCTTTTTAATTTAACGATTTCACCTGTCCAAATGATCAAACTCGACTGAAGCTTAAACCCTAGAGTTTAAAGCTTATCAGGATACAATTATTTCTCTTTTCATTCTTCTTCTGCACACTTGTTCAAATGCGCAAAAATTTTTTTTTTAAAAAACAAATTAATATCGTGTAATAGATATAACAGATTTCACGTAAAACTTTGCGGGGGACTATTTAAAAAAAACACCATATTTACGTTTTAAAATAATTTTAATTATTTAGACGACTTACGCGTGTGGAAAATTTAGTGATGAAAATATATTTTTTTTTTCTTTTCTATGAACTTCAATTCTCGCCATACTTATCAATTGATGTCATTGTATGTCAAATATGAACAGCTGTAAAAGTCATGTGTTTTTTTTGTAGACTGAAATTTTTTTGAGATGAATTGTTATATTGATAAGAGAGAATTTTTTTTAATGATGAATTTTTATGATTGTATTTTAAATGTTTTATTGTAAGGATTAATGTGATTTTTAATTAATTTTTTTTCCTCCTTTTTTTAGTACTGATGCTGTTATTCAAAGTACCATAAGGAAGAGGTTTGCTAAGTGTACTGTATTGACGGTAGCTCACAGATTAAACACCATCATTGATAGCGATCGAATTATTGTTATGGACAGTGGATCGATAGTGGTATGTATTAGCCGATATTTATAAGAAAAAAAATAATGAATTTTTGAATATTTAGTGTTTTTCTCTTAAGTAATGATGTAATATTGTTTTCTCTGTTAGAAATTGTAGCTTGTTTTTTAATGACTATTCATTAAGATGCGTCATTTGTTTGAACTACGATAAAACTTTCTCAGATGTTGCTTGAAGTTTAGTATTTTATACCGACATTTCATTGAACTTATATTATTAAATGCTTAAAAATTTTATATACATTACAAGGTTTTTCAAATTTCAATCAATAATTATTTAACTAAATTCATTTATTTGTTTTTTCCAATTTTTTTTTTTTTTATCTTGTTGTACAAATCTATAGACGTGTAACATTACAAGGCAAAACATCGCTTTGTACTTAAACCTAATTTTAGATTAACAGGTGTGTTTAATTTTTAATAAGACACGCATTAAAAATTTGTCCATTTACGGAGTGTATCACATTGTCTTATTAAAGGTGCGAACACACCTTTTGTAGCATCATTCATTTAAAGTATCTAAATACAAAAGTAGTGGTCATCAATGATTTTTTTTTTTTTTACTAGTAAACTGCTTGTATCAAACAAATGCTTATCAAACGCGTATAAAATAAACGATGGTCTTACAATAAGTTATACATAGAAATGAAAAAAAAAAAAACAAAATTTAATTTAGTGACATAATTGCAACGATTTTTCGACGCCACAAAACACACTATTTTTATTCCTAAAAACAATTTAACTCATGTCTCGTTTCTTTGTCCTAGGAATTTGGATGCCCACACGAGCTGTTATCCAAAAATCCCAATGGCCCATTCTCACAGATGGTTAGCCAGACTGGCAAAGTAATGGCCAAAAAGCTCAAGGAGCTAGCCGAACAGTCCTGTTTGCGCAATATACAACAGCGTAGCCTTGATATTGGAGAAGGTCTGGACGAAGACGAAGAGGAGAGCTTCAGCGTTCGCTTATAGGCAAACAAATGAAAGAGTTTCCTTTTCTTTCCAATTTTTTTTTATATACAACGTATATATAATATATATATATTTTTTGTAAAAAAAAAAATATAAAAAAAAGAAAAAATATTTTTAAAGTCGTGCTACGACGAGAGAATTTTTTAAAATCATACAAAGACTGTACATAATTAAGTTATAGTTTTTTTTTTAAACGTAGGTTTAAACGTCCATAATGTAATAATCGTAGAGACAATCACGTCATGCCCGAACAGGTAAACTGTTAAGTTAGAATAATATATCCCAGAAAAAAACACTTTTTCTCACTATTTCTCATTATTCTTCCATCTGATTTGAGAATTGATCGTTGGTACTCTGGGTTACAAATACTTGAGGCTTTGACGATAGATTGGACTGGAAAAGAAAAAGTATTCTATTAATGCTTTGCAAGTATGTATAATAAGGCAAATAAGTCTTATTAAATATAGGATTAAGTATACAAAAAAAAGTGTTTTGATCTATTTAATGTAGTTAGTTGTAATTGAGTAATAATTGCAGTATTTGCAATTTATTATATCAAAAATTGTGTGTAAGCCGTAAAACATTAAATTTATAAGATGTTTACTATGATTGATGTAAATATGAGTGAAAATAAATAAAATGTAATTTAATTCTATATAATAGAAATCCATATTTTTTCCCACCAAAAAATTATATTATGAGAAATACATTATATCTTTACGTATTTTTCAATTGATATTTTATCAATTTAGATAAAAAAATAAACATTCATGTATGAAAAGATTCTAATTCTTAAGGCTTTCCAAATTAAAACCGCACCTGCGTGACCGTTGTTTGCGCATTACTCGAATTCGGCATACAAACGACTACGAGCTTTGTAGTTTGAGCCGGTTTTGGTATGTGCACCTGCTGAATCTGCACTTGCTGCTGCTGAACCGGCTTTGCTTGCACTTGAATCGGCTGTATTTGCACTTGCTGTTGTCCCGTTGTCGTTTGACTCTTTGATTGCAAGATTACAAATTTCTGTCCGGTGCTAGTGGTCGTCGTCGTACCCGTTGACACGGTACTCTGCGTTCCAAGAACCACTGCAATGCGGTTTTTAATTTTTATAAATTGATTAAGAAAATTACAAGAATTTAATTTCAATACTTGGAATTAAAACGGATTTCCTAATTTTTTTTGTAATTTATTTAACATTTTAAAAAACTAATAACATACCTGTTTGCGGAGGTTTACTGGTACTGGGAGGAGCTTGACTCGTATTATTAGTTAAAGCCGCCGTTGTAACCGGAGTCGTAGCTGTCGGTTGAGTTCGAGCTTTGGAAACAGCTGTACATAGAAGAGTTCCTATGTAGCCGTACTCTTGTTTGTATTCTTCTACGAAATCCGGAGGAGGTCGCATAGTTTTCAATACAGGAGCAACAGATTTCTACAAAAAAAAAAACAATTATTTTATTACTTTTATATAAACTAAACTAATCAATAATTAGTTTCAATAAGGATTGTAATTTATTTATTTTAAATGCTTTGACTTACTATTAATACGGTTTTTATACGACCAGCAGCACTTCTATCTACAGCAGGAGAATTCGGCCCGTCAAAACTTATTTCAATACGCTCTGAGATTGACTTAATTTTAGGTATAACTAAAGCTTTTATTACTTCGGGTCCTAATTCGCAAAGACCGTGAATTGCACCATATAATGAAGCTAATGGAGTCTAAATAACAATTAAATTTTATGTGAATTAATTTATAACTTAAGATTTTTATATAATTAATTATTTATCTTACTTGATTATTTTTAGCCAATGCTTGACTGAATATTCGCGTGACTCTAGTCTGAATATTGTTCGTTGTAGTATTAAAATTCTTACAAATTTGTGCCATCAGACGCGAAGCAAAATCTCGCAGAGCCCAGTGATTATCCAACTCTGGTCGAGTACACAATTGCTTTGAAACAATGCAAGTCACTACTGACGGTATAAGTTCATGTAGCTAAAATATAAAAATAATTTGTGAAAATTATTCTTAGCTATTTTCAAAAGTAATACTTTAACACAATTTTCTAAAAATAATTAAATAAAAAATATAGCACTCACATATTTTTCCAAATACAAACTTGGATTGTCAAGCAATGCTTTAACCATTCTCATCAAATAAATGAGAATTGCTAAATTATTTTGAACAACATTTATTCTAACACCTTCTGCAATAAATGTGCACATTCTGGCTAACATTTCATGAAGACCAGGATCAGCAGACAAAGATTGGAAGGCTTCAACCCTTCTGCCTTCATCAGATCCAACACAAGCCTCTGTAATCTCTTTATAGTACAATTGCTGCTCAACACTAAGCTCGTGCGTTGCTAACTGCTTAACATGAACAGTTTCAACATTACGCAGCTTGTGACTTTTACCACCAGGTTTGCCCAAATTAGCTTTACTATTTCTTGAACTTATTGGATCAATACTCTCCAATTTTTGCAAATCTGAAAAAAAAATTTTATTTTTATTTAAAAATATTGATTTGTCATATTTAATAAATATAAATAAACTTAGTATTTACCTTTAGACACAGGTGGTGGATTTTCTGGGATTGTAGGTTGAATGCCATCAATACACAACCAGTGAGCACGTAAATTTGTTTCTAAAGGTAACTTTGGCCAATTAGAGCCACCAGCGTTAGAAATAATTTCATTTAAATCTATTTCTTTTTCTTCTATAAAATGTAATTCTCTGCCACCACCAGATGCAAAGCGAAATGGAATGTTATCTTTGGCAAAAAATCCATAAGTAGGCTCAACATTCTTAGCTTTCAGGGCATAATCTATATCGTGTGCAGTAAGTCTCTGCCTCCTACCTTGTCTCATAAACTTTGTAGCATCCTACAATCATAAATTACATTAATAATCACATTCTAAACCCTAAAACAAACAAAAATAGACATGTTCACAACTTACTTGTACTATCTCTTTCAACCGATAACTAACATCTTCGGCCAAGTCTTTTGCAGCTTCATCGGGCAGATTACCAATCCCAATACTTTCTGCAATGACTTTCATAGACTCCGCTGACAGAGTTGTCCCATACATAGACTCTCCATCACTCATCTTGACTTGTTGTTTGTGCTTACTGACAGTCTTATATGCCCCTTCCTCTCAGAGCGCATACTTAAAGCTTGAATAAAAAACACCGAGGATAAGTATATTTTTGAAAAATCTTGGAAGTACGATCGATGTGTGATTATTAGAAAAAACGAATAATTGAAAAATAGCATGATACATATTCATTTTTACCTAAAAATCGAATCGCTCGTTGACCTAACCTCTTAATCGTTTCTCTTCAGCACAATTATGCATTTATTCTGTGTGATATGGTAGTTTTTATGATATAACATTGTCAATTGTTAACTTAAGTACAATTATCACTCGAAAAAACAATAATTAGATAAAAAATACTGTTAAATAGATTATTATTAAGAAAAAATAGTACGCTTATATAGAGACCGAAACACTATGCGATAAACAAGCCCTGGAATGAGCAGTAAGCCCGCGCGGCTGAAAACGCTAATTGGTTATAGTTAAAAAATTGTACGCTTGAGGACGCTGGGTTTTTTTTTTAGCGAATGGCGCTAAATTTATAAAAAGAAATGCTGTTATTGAGAAATTGATCTTTATGCTGATTAGTTTTTAAATAATTTTACATTAATTAATGAAGCTATAAAAAATAAATTTATACTAATTTGTTATTTTTCAAACATCTATGGATATAAGCTATAGGTATTAGAGGTATTTGAAACAAAAAGACACAAAGAGTTTATGAAAATTTATCTTATATTTTATATGGGTGTTTGAACATGAAATTATAATTATTTACAATTAAAAAATTGACGATTGTGAACATCAAGATTTATGAGTTAGTAATGTTTTAACAAAAACATTGCTTGTTTACATTTTTTTTTTTTTTTTAATCTAAGATAATAAAAGTGTTAAATGTTCATAGATGTTTCTTAATTGATAGATACAGAAAAATTAAAAAGACATAAAAAGTTGCTTTGATAAAAAACACTGATAGAAAACTAACTAAATTAAAAAAATATAAATAAAGGAAAAAAATTTTTAACTAAAGCAAACGTCCTTACAGTTGAACAGTTTTAATTTTCAAATATTTATGGCTTATTGAAACAAGATCTTAAACTGTTTATTTGCAGAAATAATTTTCTTATCACACTAAAATATAAAATTTGAAAAGAATTAATCCCAAAACGTAAGGATTATTCATTTAATACACGTATTTTCGCAAGATTTTGCTATAAACTGTAAGTCTTCAGTGTTTAAAAAATACAATATTCTTTGTATCAACAGATCCGAAAGATTAAAATGTTTCCAAAGAAAATCAAGTTCAGACTCAGCAAGATCAAGTAAAAATCTACGCTTGCGACCACGAAATAGTCTCTCCTGCAGAAGAAGACAATATATAGGAAAATCAACTCTATAATCTTTAGATCTTAGCATCTCAACGGCACCATGACTGAGCTCGCACTCACGCTCAATAAGTACATGATAAATAGTCGTCTTGTAACCAAGTCTATAAGTTTTCATCTTGTCAATCTCCAGCCTACAATCACCATAAAATCTTGCAAGCTTCTCGTTACATTCCAATAATCGACGATTCTCAGCACATAAATTAGCGGGATCCAGCCTCGCCAGATACATAATAAGCAATTCTGGAATCCAAGTATCAATAGCAAGAGCTAAACCAAGTGGAGTTGTAGCTTTATCATCTTTTGCATTAACATCTGCTTCGTTTTCCAGTAACAAGCTTATCATACTCATATCCTCAGTCTGCACAGAAACATGTAACGGTGTACGACCATCATTACGTGGTTCATTTACTCTGGCTCCTTTTTTCAGCAGGAATTTAACGATCTGTTGATTCTTTGATCTGACCGCACAGTAAAGCGGACTTTCACCGTAATGATTTCTACTGTTCACTTCAGCTCCATGGTCCAATAATAGCACCACCATTACTTTGCTACGGGCTTCAACTGCTGTATGTAGTACACTCTGACCGGTATCTGTAACACTAAATAACAATTTTAAAATAATAATTGAGCTAATTGAGCATATTTATAAGACTATTAAAAATAAATCATTACCTATTAACGCAAGCTCCTCTAGCAAGCAACAATCTGGCTATTCTCTTATATCTCTGAACAACCTCAGGAGTATTGCCATGCAGGACCTTTTGGGCAATGAGATGCAAAGGAGTCTTATCAAACTCCACTCTTGCATTAACATTAGCTTTACTGGCTATCAACAGACCTATACACTCTTCTTTGCCATGCTCAACAGCAGTGTGAAGGGCAGTGTAACGATCCTTACGCACGTCGTCAATTAATGCACCTCTATCTAGTAGAAGCTTCGCTATTTTAAAATTGTTACGTTCCACTGCAAAATGCAAAGCTGTGCTACCGGCCTTGTCTTTAGCCAAAAGATCTGCATCACGGCTTAACAGCAAACGTACCACCTCAGAATTGTTGGAGATTACAGCAAAGTGTAAAGGACTCATACCACAACAGTCACGTGCGTTTATCTTGGCTCCGTTATCAAGTAGGATCCGGATGGTACGGGTCTTCTTAGCGACCACAGCAATAAATAATGCAGTTTGTTCGTCATTATCGCGTTCGTCAATACGTGCACCTCTGCGTAGCAGTAATTTCGTTATTTTCTCGAAGCGTTCAATTATCTTTTTACCGTAGAAGTATACATCCTTGCCTACGACCAAGTGCAACGGTGTCCTGCCGTCCTTGTCCTTTGCGTTCACGTTTGCTCCATTTCTCAAGAGCAGAGTTATGTTTTCTTCTCTGCCCCATTCTACAGCTATGTGCAGAGCTGTACGACCACTTTCTGTCTTTTCGTTGACAGAAGCACCTCTGCTTAATAATAATTCAACAACTTCTGTGATATCATTTTTTACCGCTTGATGTAATAAGCTATTTCCATTTTTATCCTTTGCATTAATATCGGTTCCATTATCTAGTAAATGTCTTATTGCTGATACTGTGATTGTTGATGTGGAACAAGAAAGTTGCATATCATAATTAAATTTGTTAATCAATTGGTCCTCCTTTTGAGTCATGTATAATTTTTATTCAAATATCTTAGATATTTGTATAAAAGGTCATTAAAATGCATATCTATTTGTTACAATCATATTAATCTGTAAGTAAAGATTAATTATAGTTTTAATATTATTTGATCTTTTATTGAAATTTTTTGCATCTTACCAGTAAAAATATTAAGAGATGTTTTATGCAAGAATCTGTGTTATCTGTGTAATAAAAATTGCATATTAATGTTGTCTGAACAATACCTGCAATCATAAATTTTTTACATTAAAAACTTATCTTATCAGTCAAAAAAGTTTAGCCTATTTAATTTAAAAATATCATAAGAATAAATTGCTTGTTTTTATTGAACAAGCTATTGCTGCAATCATTATTCTTTCAAATTAAAAATTAATTAAATAGAAATAAAAATTTTTTTATTATTGCTACTTTGTTATCTATAGATATATTTGATTCAAGGTTAAATAACACCTTGGTAACCTATGAACTTGGTAATAAATATAGAAATAAAATAAACATTTATGCAAAATGAAAAACGAAATTATAAAAACAAAAATTACAATTCCTAAAGTTAAATATTAATTAAAATAATAATAAAATTAATTGAATAAGTAACAAATCAAAAAATAAAAATATCTATAAATACACGTCAAGTGCCTAATTAAGAATTAAAAAAAATTATCGTGAGTTATATGAACTTACGAAGTTATGGCAGCCACAAACAACAATGAAACAAAAAAATTATTCGTCTTATATTATTTTATTGCTACTATGTTTTGTTAATTTTGCAAGTAAATGAACGTTCTTTCAGGTGTGTGAACGTTTTGACCTAAGAAAAAAACGATATGGCGTGGAAGGGGTTCAACTTCAAGACAAATAATATATGAGCGCGCAAATTCATTTTGCGCATTTTAATTGTTTAATCAATTTTTGGCAATAAAAATTTTTTTGTAAGGATTGTATATTTTTGAATGAAATAATCACACAGTTGTTTATATTTTATTCATTTTTAATTGCTTATAATATTTATATGTAAACTTAAAGAGAATAACACATTTTTAATTACAATTACAATATAATCTTAAATTTATATTATAATAATTATGCATTATTTACAAACAAAATTATAAATATTTCAAATATTAATTAGTTATTAATATCACATATTCTTGAGTAAAATATTTTGGAATGAATTGAAAATTTTACACTACATTACATTTATCTTTACTTGCAGTTACATAAATTTAACTAAAAGTAACATTTAAATATTAAAACATTCAATACATTAAAAGCTTGCTAGAGAAAAATGAGTTTATTTTTTGAGATTAAATTTTTTTAAATAATTTTAATAGAGAAATATCAGGAAGTCTAGTATAAACGTATTTTTATGCATATCAAATTTTTTAAAAAGTTTAGTAAATTTAACATTTACTTATAAAATTTATAGTAAAATTCTTATTATTATTAAAAAAATTTTGAAGTCTTTATACTTTTTTGTAACAAACAAATTAATAAACAAACTCTTTACTTTTTACATCTATTACGACGTTTAAAAAGATACACAATAAACTGTGTAACAAAAGGCCACAAGATTATAAAAGCCATTAACTTTGGAGAAACCTTATGTCATAAAATAACATTACTTTTCTTTTCATTTTTTGCATTGAGTTGCATTTTTGAAGAATACTGTATTTTCTTTTCTACATTTCCAAGTCTATTTACAACTTGATCCAAATTATTCTGTAAATCTCGAAGAGTCATCATAACTTGATTCATAAACTCCATATTTAACTGCGTTGAATTGAAATCAGTATTTTTGTTTATATCATGATTTAATATTGTCTTTACATAATTGGATACATTATTGCATTGTCTAAAATCAATATCATCATTCATTGATTCACAGTCCAAATTTGATTTATTTTTATTGTTTATATAATCGCATCTTGAATGATTTTCATTAATATAATTTTTCAAATATTGCCTTTGAAGATTGTCAGATATGTAATCAATCGAATCAGTAAATTCATCCTCAGGCTCAGTTTCCAAATGATATGGATCTATGCTATTACTAATACTTTCTCGACATGTTTCAAAACTACTTGTAAATATATCTGTATTATCTATATCTTTACACAATGTAGTTTCTACTGAAGCATTAGATAAAGATGAATTACTGTGTGAATTGCTTTGATCTAAAACAGAACCAGCATCATCTTTTGGATTACTAATCAATTTGTTTTCATAAAACAAATCCAAACTATCAAGAAAATTAGCAACATCCTCATTATAAGACATTGTTTCTATAATTCCTTTTAATTCTTCAACGTAATGAATCATAGCTTCTTCTTTACTCATATCACCTAATCCAGACCAAGCTTCCCATCTTGCTTTTTTGACAACTTGCCAAAAAGCTGGTCTTGAACAATTACATGGTCCTTCAGTAGCTTGTTTATAGTAACTATAAAATCTTAACATTAATTCTTCACTTGGCTGATAAGCCCCATTCTTTGGCAAGTTCCTTATCACATTTGCAGCAGCGTTAAATCTCTCTTCTGTAGTCATGATTGAGTTTATATTTTCATTCATAAACAAACTATATAGTCATAAATTGTCTTCTTTACTTGTATTATTTATATACTTAAAATTATGAGTATTTACAGGTTTCAGTTGTTTATTACTGTATTACATTAACTTAATAACATTTATTGAAGACACAATTAATGTGAACTAGATTACTTTGATCTATTTACATTTCTTTATTGATGTATATAGTAAATGAACGTGTTACACAAGAATAACAATGTAAGGTGGTTCACGAGGTATTATTAGGGCGCCTTTGCATGAAGCGATCGATTTGATGGAAACAACGATAGTTTTTTATAAATAAATATTATTTGTTGTGAAAAGTTTTAAGTAAAAAGAGGAACAAATAGGATTGTTAATTACCTTGCTATTTTTATTGAATTATTAAGAAGTGCTTGTTAAATTATGCAATTTTTAATATTTAAATAGTTAAAGCTTCTATTAAAGTTGCCTTACTTCTTTTATTTTTTTTAAAAATACAAATTTTTATACTTTTGGAATTTTCAATGCATATATTTATCAATAACAAGTCTATCACATAAAATAAATGAATTTTCAATTTTAAATTACATTTAAAAAATATTTTCAAAATTTTTTAAATACTTAAAATTAATTTACTTCATCATTGAGAAAGAACTAACCACAAAAAAAAATTAATAAACACCCTATAAAAAACTAGTATTGAAATTAAGCATCAATAAAAGTTAGTAAGTATGCTCTAATCCATAAAAAAAATTTAAATCGCTCCGAAAAAAATTTATGCTCCGCAATCTTTGCCCGAGACTCCGCGCCATTCAAAACAGGAGAAAGGGAAAGGGAAAGGGGAGCGGCTTGTTTGTTTGTGTTTGTAGGCACGCACACACACACATGCACACACACGCGCGCGCCACACACATTTATATATTAGTTTTTCTCGTATTCCGTTGATTTTCAGAGAAAGCGGAGCATCTTTTCGTCGGCGACAACATATAAGAAGGAAAAACACGCTTGTTTTATAAAACGATTTGGAGGACTTAATTTTAAAAAGGTAGGCCTATATTAACGTAAACTTTCTCTCTTCGGCTTATGCATAACATTAGGTAGGTAACTAAAGCTATTTAGTTAACAGTTCATTAGAGTCCTTGTATTATTTCTCTTCTTTAAGACAATCGTTCAACATATAGAAGACTTATCGATTGTTTGTGCTAAAAATAACAGACTGCAACTATACTCGTGTAATATAGGGTTAACCGGCCGGTTATAGACTGCACGTGTCCTTGGAGCGACTAGCTTGATTTATGCAAAAGCCGTTGAGATTTGTTATGGATTATGCTTATCTGGTTGATAATTCATGAGTATTTTTGATATTTCAGGTTTGCGGTTGATTCCAAAGAAGTTGCTGAAAGGATTGCTCCAATTATTTTATATTTAAGTAGCTTGATAAAACAATAATTTCGTGATCATGAGTGACGAGGATCTACCTGCTGGATGGGAAAAACGTCTGAGCCGCTCTACTGGTTGGTATATTTATATTATAGCATTGTTATTGTTTAATTATATGTTTTAAATTTTTTTATTGAATTTCTTTAGGACAACATTACTACTTGAATATTTATACCAAGGAAAGTCAATGGGATAGGCCAGATAAGCCAGCGGATCCTGGTAATGGAAAGTCTGATGGACCAGATGAAGTTGAATGTTCGCATATACTTGTTAAACACTGTGGCTCTCGTCGTCCTTCATCTTGGCGAGAACAAAACATTACTAGATCCAAGGCAGAAGCATTGGAATTAGTCAAATGTAAAATAATTTTTTATTGTTTGTTAACAAAATAACATTTTTATAATTTTCTTATAAAAATATATGAAGTAAAAATTTTGGAAAAAAGCATTTAATAACAAAGAAATATTTGTTGCAGCTTATAGAGAACAAATTGTTTCTGGAGAAGCAAGTTTTGGTACTTTAGCTGCTAAATTTAGTGATTGCAGCTCTGCAAAACGTAATGGAAATTTGGGCCCATTTGGTCGTGGTCAAATGCAGAAACCATTTGAAGAAGCTGCATTTGCTCTAAAAGTCGGCGAAATTTCACAGCCCATTGATACCGATAGTGGAGTTCATATTATTCACAGAATTGCTTAATCAAAAACTTTCTAGTTTACCTTTGATAATAACCACTTTTAAAATGAAAAATTTACGTAAAAGTAAATTAACAAATGCATGTGAACAATTGAATTTGTGAAAGTTAAACTAGTTTCAAGCCAATCTTCCATTAGTTACAGTCTGTTTACTCAATTTAATTTGTAAATGTTTTTTACATATCACTATGATAAACAAATCAATTATATCTTTTCAATTATTATCATAATGCTACATTTTACTTACACTATGAAAAGATGTGATTGTTTAATGAAATAAATTACAATATTCAGTAAAAACTCCATAAGAGGAGGGTAGCTTATTACTTGGTACAGTAAATTCTAAAAAAGAATAATAGACTGAATAATTTTTATGTTTTTGACTTTTTTTGTAAATATATGATATTCATTTGCAATTAATTAATTCTTTTGTATTAGAAGTAAACCACAATTTTATGAAGTCATTATTGCATACCTAAAAAACAAATTAAGCAAACAAATATTTATAAACATTTTTATTACATCCATAAAAACATTTTTATACACCGATTTTTTAGTTCAGATAATAACATCAACAAGGTACAATTTTGCAGGTCAGGTACTGAATTAGCAGTTCTTGATAAAGAGTCACATTGATTGCCTGAACGATCACGGTATTTTTCACCTTGCCAGTAATTATGTCATAGTCCACAAGTACTGATCCTCTGGCCTTGCCATCAACAACAGGATCAACGTTTCTTACAATTTGGGACTTGATGATCGTTTTGTCAACTATACATGCAGCTACCAGTCCATCCGGCATATCCCACTTATAATCATCTTTCGCTAAACTCACAGATTCTGCCTTATTTAGAAAATTTACGTATGGCGAATCGTATTTGCCCAGTACGTCCTCTCGCCATTTCTTTATTAAAAAATCAAATAAAAATTAGAAAACAATTTTAATTTTTTTACAAATTTAAAATGATAAAGTTTACTTTGGTCAAGGTATCTAATTGTGTAGTACCAAGTGGTATCTGAACAATCTGGGCTTTGTTTGCTGCATTAAATAGCATCAAATTTGATTCTGGATCTGCAGCAAAATTAAATTCAACGCCTGGACGTTTATTGCCATCCCCAGATACGCTACCACCCATTACATAAAATCTTCGTACATTATTAGTAAAATTTTGGTCTAAAGCAATTGCCAGGCCAATATTTGTTAATGGACCAAGTGATACTATACTCACGTTACCTAAAAAAT